>VWZW01005257.1:605418-637970 GCA_013397115.1 Edolisoma coerulescens | reverse complement strand
GGCGGCGGATGGGCCGCGCGGGGCTCCGCGCGCGCTGCCCCCGGCTCGGACAGCGCGGCCGGAGTGGGGACAGAGGAGGCGGTGCCGCGCCGAGCGCGTTCCCTTTGTTCCCGGGAGGATAACCGCCGTTATTAGGTGTGCGTGTGGACCACAGAGGGGTTTTCGGTGCCGAGGCTGGCTGTGGTTCTGGGGATGTTTTTTCCCAAATAAATTTCGGGGTTTATTTTCGGAGAAATTGCGTGTTTGGCTGATCTTAAAAAAATAATTTAGAAAGAAGGCGATTTAATTGCATACGTGCAAAGATGTGCCCGTGTTTGCATATGTGTATTCATGTGCTGTCTAGATTGTAGTACATAAATCTAAGAGGTGATATGCACACAGGAACACTTGGAGTACACCCCATGTGCACAGCCCAGAGGTTGGAATCCACCTTTAACTCAGAGGTAATGCCAGATGTATTTGTGGCTCTGTTTTTCCTGTATGAGTGTAAGCACTGAACGATACTCTGTGGTATGTGATTTCAGCACATCTGTATCTTCAGCAGACCTCTGTTAACTCATGTCTTAACATCCCAACATGCTAAACCCAAAAATTATTGTAAAATATAATCTTTTTTTGTAATGCTCAACCTTCCTTAAAAGGCATATATATCTTCTCTGCAAACATAAAAGTAGTGTGACTCAAATCTTATTTCCCTAAGCGTGAAATAAGCAAGATCTGGTATTTGGATGGAAGACAAATTTCTTAAGTGGACCACGTAATTTTCCTGACCTTGTAGAAGCTCTTGGAAATCTTCTCAGTGGGACAAATTACTTATATTCTTAAAGGATCCCCGACTTTCCTGTTTTGATGCAAACCCAGTTAATTCAGAGGGAGATTTTGAATGGCTTTAGACTTAGTTCCAAGGTGATACTTTTAGTCAGGAAAAAATACCAAACCACAACATACGCTTTTCCCCTCCCCCCTGCCATGTACACGCTTTTAAACTTTTCTAATATGCAACATGGAATTTATGGTAGTGGAACAAAAAAAATCACAGATAGTAAACAGAGGTGTCTTACAGGAGTTTCTTATGGCCTCACTATTTTTGAAAAACATCTTTCTTTTCAATTAATAATTCTGCATTTTGAATATATGGGATTCTATGCATATATGCTTGCATTTTTTAGGCCTGTTATATTTATAGCATCTGCCTGTGTTTCTATGCTATTTTTCTTTCTGACACAAAATTAGACACACATAAATAGTTTTTTATTCATAACAGAGAAAAATATTTTAAATAACCTTGTCATCTAGGCTGAGCTTAAGTCTTTCTTGAAACTGTTTTGGAGAAGTTGACATTTCATAAGTCTGAAATCATGTTAAAAGCTATCATGTTAAAGTCAACATTGTAGATATATTTCAGTTTAATTTTTCTGATACTGTACTAGTGAGATATTAAAAAGCATAATAAGTAGAAAGTCTGATTTAATAAAATCTTCCAAGCTGTTAGACTGCTAGATGGTTTTAGTAGCATGCAGGAGATTTAAACGGTTATTAGTATAGAATTATCATGCTGTTGTTCCATTCATTCTTATTCTTAGTCCAAAAGTATTTCTGACAGTGAAAAGTTATATCTGAATATTTGAACTAGAACTGTCATTTTAAACCAAAGCACAAAAACATCAAACAGTAAATTCTGTTAAGTTTGTGAGAAATACATATTTTTTTATTATAATGTTGCTTCTTGCTAATTTATCTTTCATCTACCTTCCATTAAACTGGGAAATCCTAAAAGCCTTTAAACTGAAATACTCAGGAGGAAAGATGGAAATAATTCATATAATCCTCATATGGACTACAAGTAGAGGGACCTGAGTGAGGATAAGATAAAGATAATTCAACAAAAGCGTATGAGGCATACATGCACTTGTAAGTGTTCAGATGAACCCTCTTTCTATAGCACTACAATTTATAACAATGGCAGAAACAGCTGATCTGGCATGTGGAATCAGACACGGGAAAACAGGAATTTGGAGGTTCCAAAATTGTTGAATGAAATATATCGGAACAGAAGGAGGATAGACATTCTTTATGGAAGAGCTGAAAAACAAATGTTGAAATAATTACCTGTTAATGCACTAAAACATGTTAAGGAGTAAAGACTGTTAACAATAGTGCAATAAAGATGTTAAATTTGAGGATGATGATGAGATAGTGTCCACTTGAATGAAAATCATTGAGCAAAGGGTAGGAAAAATATTTAATAGGGATGCAATCTATTGTGAATCTGCTGGTACAGATTTGAGCTGGAAAATAATGCCTACAAATACAGGGGGAAAAAATGCGAGAGCTGAGATTGTGTGATAATGCAGATTTGTGTGATTTCTTATGGGCAAAGCATCCCCGAAAAGTTCAGCCACCGTTGCTGGGGATGATATGAATTTGAACATGACAGAGAATAGCTTCTTTTATGGAACAGATACTGAGCAAGCAAGAGACAAGTATAATTTAGATGAAATTTTAGTAAATTATAGGATGTGCAGGAAAAACTGGTGATAGAAAATAATCTTAAATATGATGGTTTCAGGCTTTTCTACTTCATGTGAAGTTTCAAGACAGAAGAATGTGAAGGATTTGTAACTGAAGTCCAGTGTTTCAGAAAGACAAACTCCGAAATAAAAAATTTTAGTGAAGAATACTGGAAGAAGAATTCAGATAAGATAGATGCTACTTTATGGGGGGGGGAAAAAAAAAGCAAATATTTTTGAATTTTTACAGTGGGGGAGAAACAAAATAGCCCACCTAAACCAGAATGAAAAAGAATTCCCAGAAGGTAAAAGCCTTAAGCAAGTTATTAAGAGTAAACAAAAAATCTAAAGAGAATGGAAAAGAGATACTGATTAGCAAGAAGAAATCTGCATCAATAATTAGAAGGCATAAAACCAAACTGAGAACGGTCAGAAACCTTGTTAAACCAAAACTTGCACAGAAACCTGAAGTAGAGTAAAAACTTCTTAACCGATGTAAATAAAATGAGAACTTAAGAAGTGGGGTGAGTGTTAAAGGATGAAGTGGACATTAAGATTAAAGAAGCCCAGACTAAATAGGTACCAGAAAAGTTACTTCTGTTTCTGGTAAGGATATATGAAAATTTTGATATAAAATGAAAGTAGGAATAGGGTAAGAGAAATCGCATCTTCAGTGTGTCGTGGCACAAGCATTTGGTCCTGCAATTTTGTGTTCTAAAATACTGAAAGGATCAGCTCCTTTGTGATACCCTTAGCACTGATTTAAGGGTATAAGGTAAGTGGGTCTAGACAGAATTTGTATACAAAATTAGAGGTCTTTCTGAGAAACAGATATGTTGAGATACATATATGTGTAAATATGTATATACTATGTAAATATTTACAATTTTAGTCTTATTGTCCATATTTCAACGTGTCAAT
The DNA here is from genome assembly GCA_013397115.1 of Edolisoma coerulescens. Classification (NCBI taxonomy): domain Eukaryota; kingdom Metazoa; phylum Chordata; class Aves; order Passeriformes; family Campephagidae; genus Edolisoma; species Edolisoma coerulescens. Next base: position 634,539 of record VWZW01005257.1, on the reverse strand, counting down.
ATTTCTAAATTTAATTGCTGTGTATCCTGTATTGCTTTCTTTTGGCCTAGGCTGATAGAAATAGTGTGAAATTGAATAATGCAGTCTACAAATTCATAAATTAAAACCTTTACTATAAACTAGGAAGATCCAAGTTTATATAATATTCCAGAAATTTAAAGCTAGTAGTCAATCAGGAAGGGGTTATAAGTTGTTATTATAAATGAAGTATTTATATAAAGGGAAAAGAGAAATGTGATTCTCTGATGTATTAGGCAGGATGTCCTAACAGGTAGGAAGACATTATTCATATTGGAAAGGATGTGCTTTTTCATGAGTTCGTGGTGTATTATGCATGGTTCTAGTCATACATTCAAAGAAGATACTAAAATGAAGTCCAAAGATCAGAAAGAAACTATGGTAATTAGAGCATGGAAAATGTGTCTACAGAAGAGAGATTAGGAAAAAAAAAAAAAAAGAAGGCATACATAGCCAAATAGATATTGAAAGGACATGTGAGCCCTTACAAATGCATTTTAAGTNNNNTTTAAGTTAAATGCTAAAAAAAAAAAAAAAAAGAAAAAAAACCAGAATGTATTTGAACTGAAGATGTTGGCATGCCATCAAATACTTACGTATTGATTATAAGACCTAGGAAAGGGAAGAAGTTCACTGACTGTCTGAGACTGGAAATGTCTTCCATATAGGTAATCAGGCCAACAAAGTTTTTTAAAATAGAAGTTGAAGAGAAAAAAAATTGTGTAATTGAATGGGACAGTTCCTGTTAGACAAGGGACATTTGTGACAAGTTGGAAAGAGCTCTTTGAAGAAGTTGGAATATGTTTTTTCTACACTTATACTGTATCTCTTCTGTGCCTCAGGGCTTTCTGCAGGCTCTCAGGTCAGGTAGGATGTTTTCTCCCTTTATTGTATAATTTAAATTCTGAGTTATGTTAATTTCTTTCTTTCTCCTGTTCTGCTTTGTATAGTGGGACATGTTGTAACTCCTAGAACATTCTGCAAAGAATTTCTAACATATTTCCTCCTATTGAGGGGGTCTCCACAGACTATTGGCAGTGCCCTTTTTTCTCTTCTTCCTCCCTTTTTTCTTTTTTCCCAAGGAAGATTTGAGGTTTAACTTTTGGTCTTTATTGCAAATTAAAGGTTTTTAGTCAGTGGGTAGTACCATCTAGACTAAAAGTTCTGTAGGTTTCTCCTCTTTTTTTTTTTTTTTTTCCTAAATATTTAGTATATTGTAACTCTCAGCTGTGTGGATGTAGAAATGCAGATACTCCCTTTCAGCAATATGCTTCTATTACTACTTCTTATGAAAATCAAACTCAACTCAGTTCCTTTATCTCAAAAATACTAGCTAAATGTTCAGCATTTTCAATAGGACATGGCATGGATTAGATGACATGTGGCAAAAAATCTCTCTGAAATTTCCTAAACTGTTCTGTCATTACACATTAGTTCTAACTTTTCATTTCTCTTATCTTCTTGCTATACTTAGGATTATCAAATAATTAAAATTATTTCATGTCAAATATATTTAATGTAAGGTGTCTAAATCTATCCATAATAACTGAAATAAAAGGATTTTGATTTCTTCTGGATCTGAACATTTCCTCTGGGATACCTTCTTACTTTTTTTGGTGGAAGTTGTAGAGTAGGAAAAGAGGTTTATTAATATCCTTACATATAGGGATAACCTTAAGGTACAAACCTATTAGGTTATTCTTTTCCTTCTGCTTTAATTTTCTTACACTAAGCAAAACAGATTTAAGAGGAGAAACTCAGAGAATTACCAGGTGTTTTCTACCTTAATGGTTAAAACATTCAATAGAAGGAGCAGGCTTAAAATTTCTACACCACATTAGTTAGCAGAAATTTGAATATGATCAGTATACTATCCCTCAAACACGGAGACTGACATGTCTCATCCCTGTTCACTTTGGGGAAGTTAAGCATCCCATGAGAATTTCTAATGAACTGTTCCTCACTAGAGACATAAGCAGAGGAAGTCAGAAACTGAAAATCAGGGATTATGTATAAATTAGACTTCCAAGTGATTTAGTAGTAACAGCACTAATGTAATTCCTAATGTCTTTGAAAAAGATTGCTGCAAGAAATACAGCAAGGAATGTTGATCCTTGAGGCACATAAAGGTACTCAGCAAGAACTTTGGCAGTCTTAATGGTTTCTGAATACTGGATCTAGGCTCTGTAAATGATAGGTAAGAATATATATATGTAGGTAATATATATATGTAGATAAACATCACCCTGCATAACTATAAGAGGATACAGGTGCTTAGCTTTATGTTTTGCCATTTAAATACTTTTTTGGAATCTACTTGAACACACAGTAATTAGTACAATAAAAAGAAAAATCCTTAATCTGCATTTTTCAAGAAAACAAAGCTACTCCTATGCATTTCTACATCATGTTTAAACACGTATTTACAAAATATAAGCATATTACATGTGTCAGTTTCACATATTTATGTACATACATTCACAGGCTGATTCTTAATGAGAATTCCTTGTCTTTATTTAAAACAAATATGAAAATTTATTTACAAAGTGATAATCAAAAATCAATCTATTATTTTACCATTCTACCCAAGAGGCACTATAACTGTGTTATGATGTATTAAAGGAAAGTGAGAAGTATTTTGGTTTGTTTTGTATTTTTAAGTAAGCAGGCTCGCTCCAATACAAGTGCCAAAGCCTCAGAATGAACTGAACTTGCGTGTTTTGGCTACTTGGCGTGACCTGAATTTCATACCACTGGTGGCTCCTCCAGGTCTTCCTAGAGGGGAGTTTTCATCAGCTTCTGCCACTAGGTGTCCCTATGTGTGTGCAGGAAAATCCTGATGGAAACATTAACTGAAGGAGGAGAAGAGGAGAAAATGAGTGGGAGGAGTAGAAAAGCTGATAGTAAACTTCCTTCACGATTTTGAGTTCTGTTTGACAACTATCTTGCATATTACTGAAGAGAAAATATGAATGGATTCATGATTGTGCAGTTATATTTCAAAACAAACTTTTTTTTTTAGGAGAAATGGATAATAATGTGCTCTTAGATATTACACAGCCTTTTTGATGTAATGTAGTCTTTTTGATATTATGTATTTATGTACATATATATAAAAATCAAAAAAAGTTTTCTAAAAACATGTCAGTTTATTTTAAATTTGGTAAATTTATTATAATTTAAAAATTATTCATACCATTTGGTATAAAAAGTGGATTTTCACATAGTAAACACAATTAATTATATATGTCAAAGAGTGATGAAGAAACGTGTACTGTGATTAGCTTCTCTCGAACATCTTGATAAATGGGGTGTTTCAAGAATTAAGAGCCTTTGATGGATTGTACAGCCCTCACAATTAATGTTTAAATAGATTGCTAGTAATGGAAAATAATGTGGTTTACACTACAGTTCTTTTCATAATCAAGTGGCTATTAAATGTTATGCAAAAATTCTTCTAGTGGGACAGTTCTTTAATCAAAGTCAGCAACCATTATGACATGAAAGCTTTTAAAATTATCATTATTATTGTCTAATAGTAACAACAATAAAAATAAAAGTAAAAATTAAAAGAGATGTTCTTTCAATTATAGTAAATAGGATACCTAAACAGACACTTCAGAGTATTAAATAATCATTTTCTCTGACATTAAAAGGCTGCATGTACAATGAGAGCAGGATTATATTGATATTGTCTGAAAAACAGGGTTGTTGAGTAGTGTGTTCTCTTTTTCAAAATACAGACCTTTACTTAAAAAACAAGCAAGCTAACAAGCAAGCTTTCATTATCCTCAATGCCATTCAAAACATGACTACAGAAAAGCTGCTTTCCTGAAGCTGTGATTCTGAGCTTACTTCTTTTGAACTTGTAGAGAACAATAGCTCTCTTTCGGAGATGTCAGCACTGTTAAACATTTTACTTCTGGACTTTTGTATCACACATAGCCTAAGAATTTGGAATTAGGGAAAGAGGTTTTATTTTAAAGGTACTTACCATCAGCATAATTTTGTAGGAATGTCTCTACTGGTTTTAAGGGAGTCATGGTCTTGGTTTAAAATTGGAGCCCATAGGCTTCTAACACAAGAGTGAGAGAGTTGTAAGTCAACTGCACTGAAAACTTGTGCCTTGATGAATACATTAATGAATCATAGCTTATTATTCTTCATTAGCCTTTTATACTTCAACACAGATATGATAATCTGGTATTTCTTTTGGATTTCCACTTGTCTTTTTAAAATTAAGTTAAATTTAAATATATCTGCTCAGTTGACAAGACTGAGTTTTGACAGACCAAAAAAACTATGAGAAAAATTTATTAAAAAAATGAAAATCTGTCTTTAAAGATACTGTGGTGCATTCCCATAGTCTTCATACCACAAGCTGAGATTAGGCTACTTTGAGTATCTATTGCTTAGAACTTTTTTACTGTAGGCAATGGAAGGAGAAGAACTGGTGCTTTATTATTCAGTGCTTTATTATTCAATATGAAGAAATAGAACATGAGATTTGTGAGCAAGGGATATTAAACATTATTGTGGAAAACAGAAATAAGAATCTGTGTTTTATAATCAGTAAAATAACTGAATAATACAAGTGTTTTATTAGTTTACCTGTGAAGCTATGAGTTTAAGTGAAAAATGGTAGTGATGTATGTCATAAAACTTCTATATTGCGTATACTCCCTATAGAAAGCATAAAGATATCTTGCAAGACACTAAAGATACATTATATTGAATAAAAATAAGACAGTCATCATAACTATATGATACACCTTAGTTAAGAATATCAAAATGCCCTGCAAGCATTGTTTTTATCATACAAACTGTACAAGTTATAATACACCAAGAACCTTCTCACACCCTCTGGTAAAGAGCAATATAGAGTTAGAATCTTCAGACGAAAAAATTCTGAAGAGCAGTTTATTTCTGCATAGAGGTGATGTGAAAGTTATGTCTTAATGTAGTTTCAGCTCTAGATTTCTATAAATATCCCTGTGGAACATAAACATCCTACAAAGCTTAATGAGAAAGCCACATGGGATTTTGCTATGTTTATTGCTCTTGTGGTGGTACCCAGTAGTTGCAAATGGCATTCTCCACTAGACATTTCTGATCAGGTAGTATCAATCCATAGTGCTGTTCTATAACCTGTGACTTAAAGAAAATAATTTGGAGTGAGAATGTCAGTCTTAGCGACATCCAGTGGTAACTGAATAGTGGGAAATCACTTAACTATACTCGGCTACCTGTAAATTTGAAGCCACGGTAGAAATAGTAGATGAAAGAGAGGTGAAAGGGAATATTATCCTCAGTCTTCGTTTCAGGAATGGAGGGAAAATGAGATCAGTTAACTGAAATGTTGCATTATGGAATATCGAATACCTTATTAAATAAATTCATTTCTCAGAGCTCCCTTTCCAGTATCTCATCCAGAAAATGAATCTGACTCCTAATATAATAAAACGTTGAAAATATTTTATGTCCTTTTATGTCTTGCTTTAGTCTTTTTTTTTTTTCTAATGCAAATTTATTGCTGAAAATTGTGGCAACAGAGAATCTTAATATCTAGGAGTATCAGTGCCTAAATAATGAAGTCTGCCTTGCCTAGGATGAACTTTAGCATTTGAAGCCTATATAAGTTCTACAAGCTTCAAGGTTAGTTAAGAAGCTGTCTACATTTACAAAATGTTGTAGATGTTATTTATTCTGAAATGCATCTATGCAGTACTAAATTAAATTAAATTAAATTAATTCCTTCCACTTGAACAATTTCCCAACTATTGTAGGAAAAGCAAGAAATATTTTACATAGTTTTATAAAATGAAACTTACTTTTTAAAGGCAGATGGGTACAATGTTTTGACATAGTCTCACTAGGCAACCATGCATGGTGCCTAAATCAGGGCCAATTCATCTTAAATACTGTCGTATAGATAGCGATGTGAGATGGGCATCGCTCAAGGATTGTTCTAATTACCTGAAGTCTTCTCTAAATACATGACCCTCTCTATGATCGTGGTGATGGAATGAATTTAGCTTAGTGCCTGTTGCCTAATATCAAGTGGAATGGTGAAATCATTGGTGAATAGTCAGTCAATCAATAAAACCAGAGGCACCTGAATATAACTGTAAAGAGATAAAAATATGTTCATACTTTATGTCATCTGTAGTCTTACTGACATAGATGGGGCTTTCTGGGAAATATAGTGCTACCAATCATGAGGTGGATATTGTGTCAAAATTTAGACTTGCATTAGCAAATTTCTTTTAAAAACTTAATATTACAGGAAAAAACCTAAGTTCTCTTTCAAAAATTATTTCATATTGTTGCTAGCAAGTGCACATGAAAATTTCTATACAATCAAGTTCATTTTATCTAGTTATAACTGTAATAATATGCATTTCCTGTTTGTTTTTCTGTTAGATTGACATGGATGAATATATGGATTATGGAACAGCTTTTAGGATTGATGTGATAGCAGACCTTTGTATCAGATAGGGTTTTTTGTCTATTACATTTTTTACTGTTATACATTGATTAAAATCTCATGTAGATGCCCTGATGGGAACTCAGATTCCTTGCTTTGTGCTTATATTTTCTTATAATAGAAATTCCTGTTTATTCAACAGATTATATTTAATTTAAAGAGCTTTCTATTAATTTGTATTTTATTTTCTTTCATTACATATTCCTTTGTTCTTAATAATATTTTTAACCATCATTTCTCTGTTTGCATACATTTAATAAAGCTCAGTGTTTAACCTTCACATCCAAGATGAAATGGAATAAGTGTCTTTGTTACACTGAAGGGAAAGTATAAAAAAAATACAGAAAAATGCTGTCATCCCCTGCCTACGAAATTTGCAGATGTGACAGGATATCCAGAACAATAACTTCATGTGATTTATCAGTACTGACTGCTGACTACCAAAGTTTAATTTGCTACACTAACACCCAGAATGCTCCTGTGAAACAGATATTTTTTTTTGCATTCCTCCTTTTGACAAAAACTGATTTAATTGATTTTTGGGTCCCATGTGTTATCTTCTTTCCAAATTCCTAGCTGAAAATTGTGAAAAACCTTCTGACCTGTCCGGATGTGACAAGTATATAATCTCTAACCTTTCAACATATGCTGCTGCTTACAGCATACTTTCTGAAATAAAGAGTGTATTTTTAAATATCAGATATATTATTTATGTAGAGTAAAATGTAATTAATCTTCTCACTTTGCAAAAAAACCCCTATTATCCAAATTATTTTGTTATTATTTAATACATAATTTTATTTTTCTTTTTTGAAAGTAGGAATAAGATTTGCATGCCAGAAATATACCCATAAGAAATAGCACTGGTAATGCCATACAATTTTTATCCATCCTTTGCACACCTGAAAAATTTATTTATTTATTGCCTTGAATAGAATAAGGATAGAATTCTTTCAATTGTTTTCATGAATGAAACTGTTAATTCAAACTGCTAGTTTACAGACTGCCAAAGCTTTAAAGAGTGTTTGCTTAAAGATCTATCATGCACCTTAGGTAAACTAGCGCCTAAGAAAATGCATCACATGGTGTTTATTGTTGTCATTGTCATTTATTCCCTTTTTTTTTACATTACTTCCAGTAGAAGTTTTTTGATAACAACATATTCAAAAGTTAGAGCATCAGTGAACTCATATATGAAATAACGTCTTGAATTAAACTTGTGGATAAGTTCAGGGACTTGAATGCTTGAACGGGGCTGAGGTGGATTTCGGTATCTCGGAATATAAATGAAGACAGTTCCGCTCAGAAGAGCCTTCTGTGACACCTAATGCTGAAGAGGCAAGGAACTGTTCCTGTGGGAGATGAGCTGTTCTTACTGGAAAAATTCAAGCACAGGAAAAGGTACTGGAGCATAATTTAAAGGAGGTTTATCTGCTCTAGGCCGTCTCTGTACTTAATGGTAAACAAGTGTTAAAAGCCTCCTTAGGAACTGAATCATCCTCTCAAGAAAGCTATTCCTTTCAGTTGGCTATGTCCCTTTGTCCCTCAGGGAAAGTAAGTATCTGAAATAATTTACAGGCTCATTTAGGGGCTGAAAGCTAGATAGGAAAAACTCAGGTTCAAGAATCTATTTTTGGCTATGCCAGAACTCACTGAAAATGAGTAAGCATCCATGCTGCTAACCCCAGTTCTGGAAATTAAGAGAAGCAGCTAACATGAAAGTTCTGCACAATTATGTTATGTTCTTTAAAGGTTAGTAATAAAAAAATTGAGTTTGAGGTTGTGTCTGTGGGAAGTCTTTAATCATAAACCAGATAAATTAACAATTCTGAGGGACAAAAGATTCTGAGACAGACAAAAATTATGTTTGACTAAGTCAGCCTGCTAAAAGTAATTTTTTCTTAACCCATATCAAAATGTTCCATGATGTGTTATAATTCAGAACAAGTCTGTTTAAGAGTTAATTAGCCTTACATTGCTCCTTCACATCTCCCAGAGGAAATACAATGCACATGAGAAATTCATTTTTCTGAAGAAGCTGTGTGTCTTAAACGCAGGGCTTGACTTCCAAGCTCTCCATTGCTCTGCTGAGATTTTTCCCAGTGCTGTTTTTGACCTACTAACTTTTCTGCAGTCAATTTCTTTTTGGAGCATGGAGAATCAGAAACCATCTTGTGTCAAATACTTAACTCTTTAGCATGAGTGACGTGTCATACTTTCATGTTTTAACTACAGCCTAATAGATACCATAGAAAGATCTTTTAAGAGGTCTTTTCTTGTTGTGTCCTTCAACACATATGCTCCAACCAGAGAGTAATAGCCATTATGATGCTTATACCAATTCAGAGAGTGAGGAATATCTCCTCTTGGCAGCCTTAACATTATGACCCATCACACCTAACTTGTCCTGATGGCAACCCTTTACATCTTAACCAGATAATGGCACTTCTATTAATCCTGAGGATGGTGGAAACACCTAATGTAAGGTTAGCTCTGTGCTTTTATCAGTTATAAAGCTGATTATTGAAAAGCGATTAAAAACAGCTGCTGTAAAAAGGCACTGACTGGCCCACAGCATGGGCCTAAATGCTTTAGGCATAATCAGTCTAAATGCTTTAAATTACTATCAAGGAGCTTCGGCCTGGAGAATTCTAGCTTTTTTTTAATGCTTCTGATTCTTTTTGATACTTTTGATACTTTTTGGTACTTTCTGAAAACTGCTGACAGGAATTGTACTTTGTTTCTTCTTGTTATTCTGTTCTTACTGGTCTGTTGATTGTGGCATTATTCTGGTTTCTTCATAAAACATCTAATAAGACTTGATTTTGCCGTAAATCCTATGTTTATTTTATTAAATAAAACATATCTTCTATGTGTAAATTAATATCTTGCGATTTATCTTTTTTTGGTTTTGGTTTTGTTTTCCAACTCTGTGTTTCTGAGTTCCGTTGTAATTTGGTACTAAATTACTGGTTTTAGAGCTCGTTAAAAACAGAGTATTTGGCTCATCTGTCAAATGTATCTCACTCGAGGAATATTCCTGTAAGAGCAGACCCCTCACATCATGCTAGTTTGTTGTAAAATTTGGTGAGACTACTCCTTTCATACGGAAGTTCAGTGATAAAAAATTATGACCAAGGAACTTGATAACATGAGTTTAACAGTCCCTTCAAATTCACGAGTTTCAAAACCACACTTCTTACTCAGAGGAAGCACTGCGTGTAGCAGGCTTGGCTTTTATATCCTATAAAGCCAATTATGGATCTAAACATTTAATAGTTTTCTTCTCTTTCGTTTGGCTTTTTTCATTTATAGTAGTCAGTTAACAATCTTTCAAATGCAGCCTAAACTCAGAATTCCACTCCAGGAATGCCTTTTTAGCCTGAGTGTTTGTAGTATTCCATTTGGTTATATAGTAGTTCCACATGACCTTTTCAGTCTAAAGAAGAGCACAGTTCCTTTTTCAGTGATATAAATTATCCAATATAAAAAGAGCTGTATGAAGTTGTGAGGCTTGGCATAGTGTTATGAATGTTGGACAGATCCTTCACAGACTGACACCACTGACCGACAAGGTTATAGTTTCTTGTGGTGACTTTTTTACCAAAGATATGAAATTATTCAATAACTAAGGGTAAGTGCTTGCAGTTACATCTTCAGGTTAAAATATACATTTTCAAAGAACACAGAGTTTGCAAAGATCTTGAAAAAATAGTTTTGCTATCAAAAGGAAAATCCTCTTTGGTTCTATCGGAATAGAGCATGCAGATATTATTTCCTTCCCTTCCACTCCACATGCCTATCTTACATTTCCAGTTGAGAATAAGTGATCATAATTATCAGACTCTTGAATATCCTCATGTAAATAGGAACCAGTTCTAGAGACTCTGAAGATTAATGCAAGATGAACTTTGAGATCTAGATGAAGTCTACTGTGAGGCATTATATGTTTCCAGCTGATCACTTGTTATGTGAGCTACTCACCATTAAAATGTCAGGATTCATAAATGCAACAGACTATAATATCCAAAACTTTTAACTGAATAAGACTTTTAAGATTCTGTTTCACAGCATGGAATTTTCTACTTCTCTTGAATTAAATTTGTTGTGAGAATAATTTAGATTTTTAAAATCAACCAGTTAATACGTACTGAAAAAAATCTGAATACATTCTAAAATACCAACTGCATAGTGAAAAATAATGAAAAATGGTATTTTCTTAATAAATTGTACTAAAGCAGGATAATTTTAATTCTTAAATGCAGAAGGGTACACCCTTCTATTATATTTCAATTTTTTTCTGTATTGCACATATGAAATAGTACCAATACAAGGGCAAATACACACACTTGCCTTGCTTTATATAGCCTATGGTCATATTTCATCATATTTCAAAGGCAGTATTGAGTCTGCTCCTCTCAAAGAGTTTTAGTGTCAGCCTGACCCTTGAATAAGGTTCTTCTCCACTGAAAACTGATAGCTTTGTGATAAGAGAAGAAGATGCTTGCAGCATCAGCTCAAGACAAACATCAAGAGGGTGGCTCTGCAGATGGCAGGGTGCGAATTAAGGTCCTAGGGATGTAACTCTTCTATATGGATATATTTATATGTGTGCGCGTGTGTGCATGTCTGCATAGGAGAGCATATAAATATAGATCTCCTATGCTTGTCTCTCCTAGATTTTATCTACAAGTATAACTTTTGGGGGTGGCGGGGGGCAAGTGTCTGCCTTGCTACCCAGTAGTAATGCATCATTCCTCACTCAACGGCCTTCTTTAAGATGCTGCAAACCACACAGGAAGAGTGATCAAACAGTTCTCAAGGCACAGTGGCTGCATTAGCTCTCTGCCTACAAGCAGGATATGTGAATACAAGGGTAATTTCTCTACACTCCCCACTACTAATTTAACCCCAAAGTAAAGAAGAACCTGCCCTTCTAGATGAGATTTTTGCACATGCTTGAATTGTGTCATTCCCATGATAGGGAAAAATAAATCAAGAGTATGATCAATAGGCTTCCTAAACCTGAAAGGCTGTGGGGTTAAAAAAGGAAAATTCATGATAAAGGACAGTCTTTTAAATTACATTCCTTATCAAGAACACTGTTGAAATCTCACAAATTTTAATGGAAATTGAGTTACCACTGATTGAAAAGATACTATTGAAACAAATCCTGTTTTATCTGTGTTGGTCATGCTGTTAAAAAATTAATTTTTGTTTCTAACATCTTTAAACATTTTGAATTATTTGTCTGATGGGGTGCTTGAGTCCTTGAAGCCTAGGTTACTGTTTACATTAACTCAATAGCAGCCTGTTGCCACGTATTTTGAGCCTGCATTTCTATGGTGCTCCTGCCTATTGATGTTCCCTAGTTTTAAGTATACAGGAAGTGCAAACCAGACAACTTGCAATCCTGATATGGGGAAAGAAAAATAGAGCATCAGCAGATTTTACACACGTTTAGATGTGCCTAGTCTGCCATGCCGTCTCCTAGCATGCAACTGGAGCATTTTTCAGCCACACAAGAGTGGCTGTTTTGGAGCTTTTCCAGAAGCTCAGCTTGGAGTCAAAGAGAGAAGTCTACATTTACAAAGAACCATTCACAGCTGTCAGAAGTTAGCTGTCTGTGGGACTCAAAGTACAGCTGCAGTTTTTCCAGAATACTGACAACGTCTGTGGCAACCAGTCTTTCACTAATACTGGGATTTCTGAAGCTTTATCAAAAAATTGCCGATGCCCAGTGACTGTATATTCCATTCCTGTATTTTTTTTTCTCTTTTATTGTTTTGTATTCCATGACTTACTGAATTGTTTTTCTAAAGTTAGGAAATTATAAGATATGAACTTCTGAAATTATATGCTTCTTATCTCCAGGGCCTCTGGGTTTTGCTTCTAAGCTTTCAGAATGAACAGAAAACATTAAACTCTGTTTTTTTGTTTTTCTGAAACATTTACAATTGTATTTGTAGCCTTTATGAAGAAGAAGCAGCAGCAATATTTAAACTGAATAGGAGTGATGGGAATGTATTCTCCCAATTTTGGTACAGTCAAAGTATAGCCTCCTCTTTTTACTTCAGTAAGGATGGTATCTACAGCTCCATTTCTTCTGCAGGCACCCTTAAGTGTTCCTCATTTTCAGTTCATATTGAATATTCAGAGAAATAAACACATTGTGATATAATGCAGTGTAAAGTGCGAGTGCATTTCTCAGAAATACAATAACCAGAGACAAAATGTTTGAGTTATGCAAGATTTTCTGAGTTCTTTTTCTAATCCCCTTCTCTCTTTGTCTCCTTAAAAAGTTTGCATAATTATAGCAAGGAAATGAAAAGCAGTTGTGAACAGAAAACAAACGTTCTTATTTCTTCCATTAAGTACATAGTACACATTAGAATAATATAAAGCAGTATAAACACTAACATTTTTTTTGAATTATATCCCAGATTGTCATCTTAAAGCAAATATGAAAACACAGGGGGAAAAGCCTACAGTGAAGCCAGAGATTTGACCTGGGTCAGGAATTAAAATCAGGGTAGTTTTTATGGCATGTATTTTACACCTAAAGCAGCTTCAACATTCTATATTTGCTAAGGTTTTTTTCCCCTTTTTTCCCCCTTATGGTTAAATCTCATTGTTGTCAAGCTTTCATTTTGTGTCGGAAATTTTAGATGTCAATGATGAAGGGGCTTACAAACCTAGCCAAAGAACCTTGCCCCAACTCTTTTTTTTTCCACTTTGTGTCAGTTGGAAATAGCTGAAAGCATTTGCCAGTTCATCCAGGGAATCACTGTTAGAAGGAAGAAGGGGAGTAAAAAGGGGGATGAAATTTTAAGAATCATGACTTCCCTTTTTTGTGTTATTCCTGACCCTGATCCACCTTACTTGGGTGTTCTGTATGACTTCTAACTTTATTACCTTATTGAGGCTGACCATGTAGTGTAGAAATATGAAAGACTCCTGAGGAGCTGCAGTGAAAATCCCTCTGCAATCAGAGCTGGGTGTATCAGTCTGTCAATCTGCTGTTCTGTGTGCAGCACAGAAATTGACTTGTTCAGTGGGAGCATTTCTAGATATCCAGTTTCTCTGAATACATTGATTATTTCTTTAAAATCTCCTGAGTTTCTGTTCTAATGTCCAGGAAAAAAAAAAAAAAAAAGAAAAAACAAAAAGAAAAAACAACTATATTCATGGAAAAGGATATGACCTGTAAATGCATGCTGTCAGTAGTTTTGATCTTTTTAAAGGAACGGTTTCTTTCTGAGTTCCTTTTTCTTCTGTGGTAATAAGCAGATGCCACAGGCCAGTGATTTTGGATGTCTCTGTGAGTCTGTGACACATAAGATTTCTTCAGGAAGAGTATCTTTTGGATTTGAATATGTTGCCATATTTTGAGTAATGCTGCCTTGCTCTATTTAATTGTGCATTAGGATGCCACTCAGTGAAAATTACTTTCCCTCTGTGTTGCTATTACTTGTTCATTTCACATAGTAGGTTTGCTTAGTTTTATACTTTTACTATGGTTTTTCCTTTTCAATATTTTTGAAGCCAGATCCAAATCACCATATTTTAATTATTCCCCCTAATCAAATCTGTCTAAGCATTGTAACATATATATAAATGGGTGAAACTACCTCCATGATGTTGAAAGAAATATTTTAAAAACACTGTTGAAAAAGGCTGTGAAAATCAGCATCCAAAGTGAATCAAAAAAGAATTTTTAAATTTTATTTCAAAAGGTATCTTAGTAAGGATATTTTCTTCGTACCCCTGAAAGATGGAGAGAAAATCCACATTGACAGATGTGTTCATAGCTCTACCCTATGGAGCCCAAGACAATCTTTAAACCAAATAGCACGTTATTATTGTATTGCCATTATGTTGCCACAGGTTTCTAAGCAGCCTGGAGGCATTCTCTTCCTAAGCCATTGGGAACTCTTTATCTCATGAAATTTGACATGCCCATTTTGGGTAGAAAAGTACTCAAATGGAGTCACCTTTCATCATCTCAGGACTTGCAAGTTGTCAAAAGACTTGGCTTCCAAGGGGATTGTGAAAGAGCAGATATTTTTCATTGTTTGGATTCTATATTCCACTTTGGTCACTGTTTATGCAATAAAAATGAAATGCTCAGGAGAAAAGCATAAATCTTGACATGTTATTGCTGTTTTCTGTGAAACCCACCCTTGTACTCTGTTTTCTAGCACAATAATAATCTGCCACTCAGTTATGGTTAATAGCAGAGAACTTGATGGTGGAAACTTTTTTTATTAATGTCTGATTAGTACAGGGAACTTGTTATAATTTTTTAGCCCTTGAGAAATATCTTTATCAAGTTGCAAGAGTTAAATTTTATACGCATAATGCAAAATTTGGAGTTGAACTGTTGAAACAGCCAAGACTTTTTGGAATGGATGTGATAAGTGGGATGAGGGGGAGAATTAGAAGGACAAAAATTGACAAAAACTCATCGGCCAAAACAAAAACAGTTTAATAAGTGAAGAGAAACGGATCAAAGCGAAACAAATAACACAGAGGCAATCAATCACCACCTCCTACTAACAGACGGATGTTCAGCCAATTTCCAAGCAATGCCTGCCTTCGAAAAACTATCCCTGCTTCAGACCTTCCCTCCTTTCTGCTTTTTATTGCCTAGCATGGTGTTATATGGTATTGAGTATCCCTTTCGTCCATTTGAGTAAGCTGTCGTGGCTGTGTCCCACACCAGCCTTTTGCCCGCCCCTAGCCAAATACCTGCAGGGATATGGAGAGTAAGAAACAGAGAAGTTCTTAGTGCTGTGCAGGCACTGTTCAGCAGTAGTTAGAACATAGGTGTGCTATCTACACCATTTAGATCACTAATCTGAAATGGCACCATGTGGGCTGCTGTGAAAAAGATTAACTCCATCCCAGCCAGACTCATTACAATACATCTTTTTTTTTTAACATCAAAGTTTAACTTCTTGCAGTATTTTTGTAAAAGACCTGATTGTAACTACTGTCAAGGGCATGATGCTAGACTAGGTGTAGTCTCCTGGGTTGATACTGTATGATGATTGTTAGTTTCCTAACTCACAATTCCACAGAACAAATTGTGGGAAAGTAGTCTGGATGTTTATGTCATAAACCCTTTTAAGAAAATTAAATGTCAGGGAAAGAGAGTAAAATCAGCTACATTGTTCAAAATCAGTTGTAAAACAAAGTTTTAAATTATCTTCTTTTGAGAGCAAGGAATCATAAACAGTTTCACCAAATTTGCATAAGATTTACCCAAGTTCAGGCGTAATAAATACCTTCAGAGAATCATAATCAAGGACTGAAATTAGAAAATATTCATCAAAACATATACTCATAAAGTTTTGCCTTTATTTCAATATATTCCTTTGGAAACTGGAAGATGGTGACTTCCAGTAATTTATACACTATGTTTTAGCAAGTGTGTCCCTAAACAGATGAACAAATATGTATGACTATATTAATATCTATATATATTCACACACATTTGACCACCAATATATCACAAAATCACAGTGTGGCTGAGGTTGGCAGGAGCCTCAGGAGGTCACAGGTCCACCTCCTCTGGTGAAGCAGGGCTACCTCGAACAGGTAGTCCAAGAACATGCCCAGATGGCGTTTGAATATGTCCAAGAGTGGAGATTTCACAATCTCTCTGGGCAACATACATGTGCCTATAGTATGCATCTATAATTTTGTTACAAAGTTGTATCAAAGCAAAAACTGGGAACTCTGGCAAACAGCCAAACAAAAGATTATAAATTGGTTTTAAGTGTAAAATGCCTGATTATCTCCACTGGATATAGTTACTATACATATATTATGTCTTCAATTTTTTATATCAGTAGGAGGTTGTTCCATCAAATGCTATTTAAATAATTTTGAGAGAGAAAAAGGTAATATAAAATTCAGACCATTTTCACTCACCTAGTGTTTGAGTGTCTTTATGTATTGACAGAGTCTTGTCTTTTCAGGGCTACATATAATACTGTGTGTAGTATAGATACTACATATAATATTGTGTGTTATTTTGACTGATCTTTTTTTTTTTAACCGGCCACAAGGCCACTTTTGCACCCCTTTCTCTTTCTGAAGATACATATTAAGACTTATTTACACCTTTTCCTTTTTGATAATACAAGAATACTGTATAATTAAAAATGCTATTTATTAATTTTTCTAAGTTTATTGGTTATGATGTTGAAAAACTTTTATGAGGACATCTACTTATCCACCTACTGATCTAATTTTCAGCTCATCTGTTGTAATATGACTGAAAACTGAAATCAATAAATGGGATTTTTCCATTGTGAAATTTAGGCTGATTTTAGAGGTTAGGGGTTTATTTAGTCAAAGCCCTTTTCAGAAATATTTTATCAAAGACTATTTTTCGCATTCCATTTTTAGTTTACACATGGTATTTGGAAAGACTAGATTGAGTTAGTTATGATGTTCAAATCATAGAAACATAGGCTCATAAAGTAGGGCAAGTCAAAAGGGACCTTTGGAGGTCATCTCTTCCAACTCCCCACTAAAAACAGGGCCAGCTTCTAACTATCAGATCTTATCATTCTTTTTGTGAATGTTGCTCTTGACACAATTATCAAGGGAGAAACTGAGAGTTTATTTATATCTATGAAGGAATTTCTGTTGACTTGACTTTCAATTAGCCTGGAGTCATTGATAAGAAATGTCTTTTGAGTTCCTTTGAAAATCAGCTTGTACTAGTTTTGAATGATAGAGAATTTTGTATAGGTGTTGTGGGCTGAATTTGGCTGGACATCAGGTACAAACCAGAACTGCTCTATCAATCCTCATCCTCATCCGGACAGGGGAAGAAAAAATATAACAAAAGGCTCATGAGTCAAGTTAGGGACAGGGACATTTCTCTCATCACTTACCAACATGGGCAAAAGAGACTCTCTTGGAGAAAATTAATTTAATTGTTTACCAATCAAATCAGAGTAGGGTAATGAGAAAGAAAACCAAACCTTAAAATATCTTCCCTCCACCTCCCCCTTCTTACTGGGTTCAACTTCACCTTGAAATTCTCTACCTCATCCCCAGCTGCAGCAAAAGGGGATGGGGAACAGAGGACTGCAATTAACTGCGTGTCTCTGCTGCTCCTTCCTCCTTGATGTGTTCCCCTGCTGCATTGTGCAGTCCCACACACAGGAGACAGTCCTTCACAAGTATCTCCAACATGTGACCTTCTCATGAGCTACAGCTCTTCAGGAATGACTCCAATGTGGCTCCTTTCCATAAGGTGCAGTTCTTGAGGAACAAACTGCTCCACCATGGGTTTCCCACAGGGTCAAAGATCCCACCAGGAGCCTGGTCCACTATGGGCTTCCCATAGGATCACATCGTCCTTCAGGCATCCACCTCCTCCAGCCAGGGGTCCTTCAGAGGCAGCAGGTTTCACAGGAACACCATAGGTTACAGAGGGACCACTGCTTCAACAGGGTCTTTGCCACGGGCTGATGGGGAATCCCTGCTCCAGCATCTCCCCCCATTCCTTCTTTGCTGAGTTTGGTGTCTGCAGAGTTGCTTGCCTCATGTATTCTCACTCTTCTCTTTGGCTGCTGTTGCACAGCAGGATTTTTTTCCCTTCATAACCATGTTATCACAGAGGTGATCGTTGCTGACTGGCTTGGCTTTGGACAGCGACAGGTCCATATTGGAGCTGGCTAGCACTGGCTTTATCTGACATGGGGTAAGCTTTTGGCATCTTCCTCCCCCTCCCTCTCAAAACCTTGCCATAGATACCTCATACAATGCATAATGTATCCTAGGAACAATATGCAAAGGGGCTATGGGACAAGTATATTTCTTAGCCTCTGGAAATACCTGTACCAGAACTGTAATTAAGTCAAATTAAAGAGGCTTTTATTTCCAGCACTCCCCTTTCTGCACTTTGACAAAAATATCATTTGTTTTAGGGTTTGCTTAGACAATAGAAAATTGCTTTTCCTGTCTCATGAAGTTCCTTCAATAATTCTCCAGTTCTCCAATCTCCAAGTGTGTGAATTCACTTACTGGTGATAGAAAAGAACAGACAGTTCTTAAATGAAGTCCACTTCATCCTAAAACACATTAGATAAGGTGCTAACATCCTATTTTCCAATGAAGAGAAAACATTCCTCTTTGCAGTAACTACAAATGTAACCAAGGTGGGCCATATCACAAAGCCTACACATATACTGAAGACACATAAATTTTACTGAAGTAATTCTTATCCAAAGAATAAAGTCCCCACTTTCTTGTCTATTTATTTTTCTGAAGAATGTCATGTTTGTGGTCAAGGACACTGCTGTGTCATAACATCCCCAGGTTCTTTGAATTCTCCGTGTTGTAGCAGTGGTATTGACCCTTTTCTCTCGGTGTCTTTGTCTTCTTTTTGAAAATAGATTTAGTACATCATGCTTTAGCCACATATTTTCACTTCTTATAAAATCCATTTGAAGGGTGATATCAAGCTATTCCAGATTCTCTGTTCCTCAGTAAGTTCTGAAAAAAGGGGAAAATTTGCATGTGCTATTTCTTCTTTTTTTATTCTGTAAAAGCTTTTTCTCTGTTGTAAAAATATAAGTAGTTTTCCTTTGCTTGTGAACATGACAACCTTAAGGAAATCACTTATATTTTTGGTTCTACTCTTTATTTAACTACTTTATGTTTTTATTCTTTTGTAAAGAATATCTGTCAGGTCTGATAATATCTGATAATATCATATAATATCTACTAATATCTAATAGATACTAGTTCTTCTTTAAAAGAAGAAAACCCCAAAGTTTTTATGTCCCTAGTTTTCTACAATACCTTATTTCCAAGTGACTATTACTTGAAAAAGAACAACTTTCAACCTAATTCAAGGCCCTTATAAAAGGTCTAAGATTATGTTTTTTGCCCTACTGACTTATGAAATTATTTTGATTTGTGAGAGAAAGAAACATATCTGCATCTTAATGATGGAGTCCCATTCTTTCAGGGGTTACAGGTTGTAAAATGAGCCACTATACTGAGTAACCTATTCAGACTAAGACAATATAAACCAACAGTACAGTTAGCAACTTGTAAGAAAATAACATAATAGAAATAAATAGTAACTCTTTTATAAATAATTAAATAGTAAAACTCAAACACTGAACAGTTACTATTCCATTCTTCAGCCTTAGTAGTACTTTACTGGGTTCTATTGTTTTGAAAGTGTTTCATGTAGGAAGGTAAAATGCCTACTATATTTATCAGCATTTGGACTTATATTTAAAGCGTGTCCTCAGGTTTGTTTTAACATGTATATATAGAATGTGTTGTGTATGGTTTGCCAATGTTCTTTGCCTTGGTGTGTCTTATCTTGACACGATATTGCATGGTTTGTTTATTTCAGGAGCACTGTAAAATGTCTAGGCTGTCCTTTCTTTTAATTCTGAAATCCTTATATAACATCATTCTGATCTACCTTCCTCAACATTTGGTGTGGTGGTAGCACTTTTATTTTTCTTAAGCTGTGTTAGTAAGGAGCATCCTACAACAAATTTAACATTTTTATCATCTACTGAATGGAACTCATGCTAGTGCCAGTACTGAAGCTTTTCCCCCTTTGAAGAACTATTTAAAGAAAATACAAACAAAACCCTGACACTCTTAAAAGGCATATCTGTGTGTAAAGTACTGTAGGAATATTTGCTCTCATTTGTATTCGTATGTAATTTCAATCAGAGAATTGGCATAAGTTATCATAGCAGAAGTACTTTGAACAAAAATAGCTGTGTTCATAATCAAATAGGTCATGCAAAAAAATTAGCTCAACCATATAGTTATTCCATTAAAAGTATATGAATTATCTGAGGTCAAATCTTTATAGACACAAGCAAGTCTCTAGAGGTAGTTGCCAAAAGATCTTAAGCATTGGAAAGTTGTAGTGGGTTAACACCAATAGACAGCTAATGCTGCTTACCCACTACCCCACAGCGGCATTGGGGGAGAACTGAAAGGGTAAAAATTAGAGTGAGGATAATGTAATATGGACTATTTTTTGCATTTGGCAAATATTTGGCAATACCGTATTTGGTATTTGGCAGCAGAGACAGATCTTGACGTACGTATGTGAGCAAAATTCTTTCACTGCTGATGTCTTTGACATGGAGAATAAAGTAGTTAATGATGTAATGAGTTTTAAATAATGATGATAATAATTTTAAGAAGAAGAAGAACAAGTATGTATGGTAAAATGTATTATGTCACCTAAGTGAAATCCAGCTGTTTTTTGAGAACAAACAAGCAAATAAAAAAACACCTGACGCCAAAAAACAAGACAAACAAAACAGCAAAGTTGATAGAGCAATTGTGGCCCAAAAATAAATATCTGCATGAATAAAAATAATTTTTATGATAGCATTATGTAATAAAAAAGAATAAATCAATAAATTTATGTAATGAAAATGATGACATGTTTTCATATAACCTTTTTTCGAAGAATAATGACAAACTTTTAAGAACAGTGCACATGAGAATACTATTAAAAAGATTGCTGTTGTAAAAAGAGGTAATTCTGAGAATAAAGAAAACCAAATACCAGAAACAGAAATTTTAATATTTTAGAATTCTAATTGATCTTCTTCATGTGTAAAATCAAGATTCTTGATTAGTGGTAAGCTGCAAAAATTTTAGGATCATAGAAAAAATATCGTTTGCTAAGTAAGTTAACAGTCCTTCATTGTTGCCATGGCAAACACTGGCACTCACCATTATACCCTTCTGTATTATCACCAGATAGCT
This sequence comes from Edolisoma coerulescens, assembly GCA_013397115.1. NCBI lineage: Eukaryota > Metazoa > Chordata > Aves > Passeriformes > Campephagidae > Edolisoma > Edolisoma coerulescens. Next base: position 613,244 of record VWZW01005257.1, on the reverse strand, counting down.
AGAGTGCTCCTTTTAGGACCTGCATCTGAGACTTTTTTTGATGGAGTCTGCTGCCTTGTACATTGGATAGTGACATTGCAAGAGATACAGCTGATAAAGGCTGAAACCAGGTTGGAATGATTTCCTTTCCCTAGCCATCAAGCTGAACAACAGTTTAGCTAGGAACTGGTTTAGCTGAGAAAAAGCAAGTCAGATTTATCTGTAGTTTAGTGCTATATTAGGACAAGAGAGTCTCATATTCTTGTCTCTGCACATTTTTTTTTGGTCTTTCATTTAAGTCACAGGGAAACTGCATGAATAGCATTTTATGAAATGACCAGAACTCTGTACTGTGCCTTTTACAGGGCCAAGACAAAATGTTAACTAGTCTGATTTCAATCTGAATGTTCAAAGAATCTTTTTTGTGATGGTGTTAAAACCAATTTAAATAAATATGTATACCCATATAAAAAAAAAATCAGTTTTTTATATCAGTGCAGTCTAGACAAAATTCTGCTAACATTGTTCAGTTTGCACATAAAGTACTCTAAAACACTCTATTGGAAGCATACATTTTTCTGATCCTACTGTGTCAATAGTGCTACTTGGTAAACAGAAGTTTTAATTAAGAATTAAATGTAGGTTTAGCCTGAGGAAAAATATCATTTAAAAATGATTATATCTTTTCTAGATTAGTTAAAGAATAATTGGGAGATTCCTCTATGATTCTGTACTTTAGGTAATTATTTATATCACAGAAAATCAGAGCCAACTGCTCCAGTACATATGCTTGATGTTATTTGGCAGCCATCCATCCTGCTTTCACAGTGACAGAGTTCTGAAATTTTGATCCAGCAACACCAGTGCTTCTTGTAGATTGAAGTCTACCCTAGTAAATTGAAATCTCACAGATATGAGACTGTTTTTAAGCCACTGAAAGCTGTGTTTTAAACTATCTAACCTCAATACCCACTATAATTTTCATGTGTACAGTAATGTCTATTACAGCAAATAAATTAAAGATTTTCAAGGTATGTATTAACCAGTGATTGTTATCTCCATCTGTGCTTTCTGAAGAAATTTAATTTTCCCTGAATTAAGCTCAGGAACTTCACAGTAATATCTAATTACTCTGCATTTGTTTCTTTCTGGTTTTTCTCTTTTTTTCTGAATTATAAGACTAAAATGATGCCTATAGTACCTTAAAACAATTTATATTCAATTTCAATAGTTTCAATGTAAAGCACATAAGATCAAGCATCATTTTTCTTCAGTTAGTTATCATCATTTTTCTTCTTAAGTTATCTTATTTAGAAATTATATTTGAAAAATAATTCAATATGAAACTTATGATTGTGATTGATCATAAGATCCAAATTTAAAAAAAGATTAAGACAATGTAGCCAGCTTTTCTTAATACCAACAATAATTTTGTATTCTATAACTCACTGAAATAGCAAAGGTTTATGTGTTTAGGAGTTTTCATGATTGACATTAATTATATTGACCTGTGGGACTCTGACGGGAAGATGTTAACTGGTTTATGTTATATGAATTTGCAGGAAGGATCAGCAGAAGAACAGGTGAAGAATTGACTGCAGCCCCCATTCCCTGTTTGCTTGTGCCACTGGGGGGAAGAGGTACGCAATTGGTAATAAAATTAAGCCTAAGCAGCAGGGAGGAAGGTGTCTTCAGATTTGGGTTTTCTTCTCATTAGCCTACTCTGATTTTATTGGCAATAAATTAAACTCATTTTCCCGAGTTGAGTCTGTTTGCCCATTACAGTAATTGATGAGTGATCTTTTCCTGTTCATATCTTGACCCACAAGCTTTTCATTATATTTTCTCTTCCCTGTCCAGCTCAGGAGAGAAGTGATAGGACAGCTTTGGTGGGCACCTAGCATCAAGCCAAGATCAAACCACCAGAATACCCAATTTGTCTTCTTGAATAGTCCATCCAGTAGTGAAACTGTCAAGATGTAGGATAAAATAATTATTATTTATGACAAGAACTTGTGGGGTTTTTCCCCTCTTTTTTCCCATTTTAGGAACGTAACCCACAGGATTTATAGGTCCCATTGAAATAAATCAATAAAATGATGCAGTAAGACTAAAACATCTCCTAAATATGGCACTCCTTGACCACCCAAATATCCTCTTAATTTTCAATGAGATTTATAGTATGCAAAGAATTCAAGAGGCAGTTGATCAATACCATCAATTGTTATATAACCCAATTAAAGTACATCAAAGGACACAGAAATCTGAACTGGGAGTATAATTCCTAATACCTTGTTAATCAAGTCTTTCACATACGTTAAAGAATTCACCATGTAGACATTCAATCTGCAGCAACAGACAAATTCATGAAATAGCCTGAAATTTCTTCTGAACAACTCATTGAGTATATTTAAAATTTGCAATCTGCCACACATACTAGGTAGTGCAGGCTGTTCCTTGATTTGTGAACTGAGCTAACCAGTTGGCAGCAGCTGTATTGTAATCTCAAAATCCTATTCACTGGGTTTGTATGCAGTTCTACAAACTCTTCCTATCAGTCTTTATTTGCCCAGCATCAACATTTGCAGTCTGGTTTTGTGCTCTGTATTGCTAGTGAAGTTCCTTTGCTGAAATATTCAAAGCAAGTAAAACAAAAACATTGCAAACATGGTTAGAATTAATTTATTACTTTTTAAATGCACAATTTCACTCTTTCTTACCATACTTCTTTTTACTGGATGTATTTTATTTCATATGGTCATGTATAATAAATATGAACCCATTCAGCTTTCTTCAGGCAACATAATAGACCTCCTCTGAAATAAAATCTCCATCTAATTATAAATAAGTATTCTCAAAAATCCTTTTGTTCTAATAGAGCCTGTCAGAGATTTTCACATACCAGATAGGATGCCAGATAATTTCTCTATTTTTTAATTACATCCTACATTTTGGCATAGTGCCTAATCTGAGCTCTTTATGCTCTCTTTTCAGAACTAGCACATGCCAAACACTGATTGCTTCATAGTCACTTGTGTCTGTCTTTCACTTCCTCTCAGATTTTAGAAAAAGGTCTGCCTTTCAATATCATCTGTGAAACCAAGGCATATCCATGTCATTCAGCCTACTAGGTTTGTAGTATTTGATAGTATTTTGACATGTTTAGCATTAAAATTAAATATATCTGTTCTTGGCATTGTGTATAATGTAGAAATAGTAGAATGAAGAACTATGTGTGAGACTGACGGAGGAAAAAGGAAGGAAGAAATTTTAGCCTAGACATTATCCCTCACATCCAGCTTTTCTGTTGCAGCACTGATACTAGTCATGCTCTCTGAGCAACAACTCAGCTGCTAAGTCATGCCTTGATTCTGTGAGTGCAGTTCAATTAATTAAATATTTGAAGGGCTCTAGGTTATGTGAGATTTAGTTTCCAAGTTGGCTTTTGAACTGGTTTTGCTCAATCTTTTGGCTACTTTGCAGCTGTTCTATTATCATATGCCTAACCAGAATTTACCAGAGAGTTTTAAATTATAATTTCTGTAGAATTCCAATAGTGCAAGTCTATAAAAAAATCCTAAATAAATATTATATCGCCACAGTGCCTATAGAGGTTAGAGCTAAGCACAAAGACTTGGAGCCCAAGAAAGAGAGGAACAGATCATAGCACAGGGAACAAATCAATAGATATTTCATAAGGCATACATTTTTAAATATTGTAACTTGTTACATGATCTAAAGTTAACAATATAAAACTTCTGCCTCAAGCAATTCCTAGAAGAAAAGATTGAAAGAAGGAGAAGAAAATTTTAGTATAAATCCTGGAATAACATTATCTATTGTGAATCAGGCTATGGATACTCATTTTGGTACATACTGTTATTATAATTTAGTGATGTGGTGAGTTTTCAAACATAATTTCATGATTGTAAATATAATTTCATAATGTGATTTAGTTTATTGCAAATATAGTTTAGTAATTTAGACATGTTCTGTAATTTATCCAGCATAAAATGTGCAATGATACCGGACTCTAGGGTCAGAAATTAAAAGAAACAAGGAAAAAAGAACCAGCTATTGATTAATGAATCACAGATATTCAGCCATGAAAATGAAAAGAATGGAAAAACAGCACTCCTGTTGGACGTCTTGGATCTTCAGAAGCTGCTAAAAAATAATATTAAAAAAGAGAGAGAGAGAAGGCATTTGAACACAGCTATTTATGAATTTTATGAATTTGCAGTTATATTTAAAATGCTTCTCTCATGGTGTTCTTCATTTGTTATGATGCAATCTAGATCCACAGAGTACCCAGCCATATTAAAATTTAGCCAACTTATAAGTAAACAATAGATTTTAAATTAATTGATGTTCTGAGTAATGAAGTCAAACAAACAAGGAATAAGAGTTATTTTAGGAAAAGCAACAATCTAAAGTTTGGAAGGGATTCATGTTTCCTAAAAGGGATATGATATCTTATCAGCTTTCTGTTAAGAAAGATTAATTCAATGACATTACTCTGTGCAAGGGACAGGGTAAGTAAAATTTAATAAAAATATTATTGTTCTTCCTTCCCTTCACCTACTGAACTTAACAAAGGCAATAATATCTAATTTACAAAGTTCAGCCAAACTTACCTTTGCTATTGGATGGTATTTATAGTCTCTCTCCATGACTCCTGTGCCTGTACAAATGTCACTGATTCCCTAGGGTTGTAGAGTGGTTCAGATCACGCACTACATTTTATTGAAATCCTTGCTGGGTAGGAAACAACTGCTTGAATTCACAATTTCACTTTAATAGCAGCTAAACATTCAGTAATGTTAGTTTATGGTGGGGTTTTGCCTTGAAAGAGAAGTCACTCAAAAATTGTCTGACACACCATAGCTCTGTGGGTAAAAAAACCAGCGAGGGCCCATCGTGCTCTTTTCAAACTAGAGAGTCATGGAAGTATCATGAGCCTAAGCTGACACAGCTCAACTTTGCACCTGCACTACTCACTGTAAACACTGTCAATCCACACATGATTTTCAACTGAGATTTATTAATGTCTAAAGAGTACATTCACCAGTTTGCCAGCTATACTCTTTCTAACTTGGAGTCATCATAAATTGAAATTTCTAATGTTGATTTGTTTCAAAAAAATTAGACACATACCTTTTAACAAAGTTTGTTTTTTGCAAAAAGTCAATCTGAATGGACAGACCAATGAATCAGCCCTTTGAACGTAACTATCTGACCTACTGTCTGGTAATTTCACTGAGAAGTTGGATCTGCATATTTTTATATATCTCCTCTTTTCTGTGCATTTTTTCCATAAAAGAGTGTATGAAATACAGTTATATAGGAATGTTACCTCTGAAAATGAGGATAGGTTTGAACTCCAATAAGGTATTTAATTCTTAGAATTATTGGGCTCTGTCTTGTCAAATTAGGTTTCCCCTTTTTTCCATACATCTTAAACCCCCCTGCCCAAATAATGAGAAAGCCCAGATATCCTAATAAAGATTTAATGTAAAATAACTGTATTTTGCAGTAATTTGATCACAGAATTGTTAAAATTTTGTTTCATTTTCAAAACATAACATTTAAAGGTACCATATTCAGGTGTTTAAGTGCTAAAGCTGTGCAAGATATGACAAAGATGACTTGATGTTTCAAGTACACTAGACAGCAATATAAGCAGTTGCTGTAATATAGTGCTGTAGTCAAAGATAGCCTCTCCATGTATCCAATGAGACTTTAATTAGCTTCATAATCAAGCCTTGTTTTTGATAAAGCTTGTAATACAAATTGAACGGCATGACATTTTGGAAAGAATAGGCATAATTTTAATTTAATAATTTTGTTTATTAGGGGAATATTAGCCAAAAGTGCATTAGCAGCTGGAAAATTTTGTTCTGTGATATTTGAAATTCCTTAATTCAGTTGGCATCAATTAATATATGCCATGTTAGTAACAGCTTTAAATAAAGGATCTGGCTATTACAGCTGTCACCTAATGGCACAGACCACTTTATGAGAGGGCAGGTAGGCATACCTTTCCTACTGTACTGGTACTAAGCTATTCTATATTTTTGGTCAGTTCTGCTACCCTGTAAGGATGAGATTGCTTACATCTTACTTTGGATTTTACAAGGAATTTAGAAGTCCATGCTGCATTTTCAATGAGTAGGAAAAAATAAAGCTTTTCCACTGAGACGTTTCTAGGATTGCTCAGGAAGTGAAGCAACAGGAATTTTCCTTTCCATTGATTATAAAGGAAAGACATATGTGTTACTAATGTATTTTCAGGAGGTAGAAGAATTAAAGTAATGCACCATCTGTGGTTAATTCTATTTGGAATAACATTTTAGTTTCAAAGGAAAAAAATCTTATCTTCTAATTAAAAAAATTATAAATGTCCTGGGTAACCCAAAACGTTATTGTATTCCGTATCTATCTGTGCCCAACGTTATTATTATCTGTTCCCTATCTGTTAGTATCTTGTTAAGATGCGGTAGCGCAGCTGTGAACAGAACTGTGGGCCTGGGTGGTACAAGTCTTTTTAAGGCTGGGGCACTCAAGGCAGAGTCTCTCTTTCCCTTTGGCTCCTGCTCTTTCCCTTTCATTTAGTAGGGAGAGAAAGCTGAGGCAGTGTGGGTAGAGGTTTCCCTCTGGCTTTCTTTTGGTTTTTTGTTTTTGTTTTTGTTTTTTTTTCCTGTTTGTTTGTTTGTGTTTTTTTTTAAGGGGGTTGCTTTGGTCAGGTTTTTCCAAGAGGTTGCATTTTGCAGTCCTGGACTGCTCTACGGCAAATTCTGCAAGTGCCTGTCTACAGCCGCAGCATTGTGTGGAACAGCCCTGCTCCATATGGTCATCCCATCCCACCAGCAGCGCCCAGTGGAACTGGAAAGGCACAGAGTCCAAGTGGCCCCAGCTGGCTGCCTGCTGCTTCTGCTAGGGACAAGATGAAGTCACTCCATGCATTTCAGCCGTTGACTGAATTCCAGCTGCTGGAATGCGCCAACTACCTTCACCATCTGAGCTGCCGCTGCTGAGGCATAAGAGGCAGGAGGGCTTCCGCCATCTTTGTCTTTGTCTCCCCACACACAGCTGTCTGATGGGGGCGCCATCTTGGGCAAGGGGTTTCTCCGCCATTTTGAGTTTCTCTTTGTTCCGGAGGAGTCACGGAGATTTCAGCAATGTTGTAACTTGTGATTCTTACTGTTATTTGTCTTTCCTGTTGCTATTTCTGGGCTTTTTTAGTACTATCAATTTTTCAATTATATCTACTTATATTTGTTTCTCATCATTGGTGGAAAAGGATTGATTAAAACTAAAGGGGAGGTAACTCATTTTGGAGTGTCCACCACTTAACGTGTCTTAAACCAAGACAATAAAGAAAAGATTTTGTTGCACATTTACACTACTATCTTTTAGACAATCAATGAAACCTTAAATTCTAGGCTCTTACTCATCTGTAATGGTTCTTTTTGCTCTCCTTGCCTCTGTTTGGGACTTTGAAAGTCCAACTTTGTTTTAATATCGTTACAAGAATAATTTGATTCAAGCACTGCAGTAGAAGGGTAGTTATTAATGTGATTACCCCATCTTTAGTTTTCTCTACCCTCTGCAGTCTCTTCCACTCTTCTGGCAAGCTTTGAACCCTTAAACATTCCCACTTTTATGTAGCTTTTATGCTACCTCCCAGGGTATACAATGTGGATACTCCTTGTCTTCTAAAAATGATTCTGCTGAGCTGTTACACCACTGCATGTTATTCCAGGCACTTAGAACTACAGAAAAAGAGGAAGGAAGGAAGGAAGGAAGGAAGGAAGGAAGGAAGGAAGGGAGGGAGGAAGGGAGGA
>VWZW01005257.1:568661-605330 GCA_013397115.1 Edolisoma coerulescens | reverse complement strand
GGAAGGAAGGAAGGGTATTATAATTGAGATTTCAGAGTCTCCACAAGGTCCCCAGAGGAGATTAAGAAATTTGCTTGGCTATGATTCAAAAGTAAATTAAAATATTTGTTTTAAAATATTTACACTCTCTATCAAGTGATGGAACTTGTAAACAGCTGACTGCTTTCTTTGGCATCTCAAAAAAAAAAATTCATTCTTCTGATAAAAAAGCAGAAAGGGGATCAGAATACATAATTGTTTTAAACTCTTCCAGCAGTTAATGATATAATAAAAGCAAGAGTAAAGTAGTACTCACTGGATTCCAAAATGTTAGAGATAGAGGGACCTTCCCCTTTAAACCTGCAGACAATTTAAACTTATTTTATTCTTAAACAAAGCCAACAAGCTACAGCTTGTAGGTTTTGTCTCCTGTGTATATAACAGACAAAAATAGGTTACATATTTATATAGTATCGTGTGTGTCTGAACACTGTATATAACTCTCTCTAGATAGAATATAACTGGCAATAGTAAGATAGAAACCTTAACATATTTGACAGCACTTCCTTCCTATATATTCACATTCACACTTAAAAACAGTGCTGGGAATAACTCTGACAGTACATTGCAAATACCTTACCCTGCAATTTTAACACAGATCTGGCTGCTAATAGCTACAGTTCTGTCTCCATCCGTGTTCTTCTTGACCTCCTGCTCATTCCTTCTGTGAAGCAGGAAATGAGAAAAAAAGGGATGCAGACTGGGTGCAAAGTCCATGGCAATCCATGACAGCTCTAGAACTATTGTTAATGTGCAGAAGACTTGTTAGAAATTTTTGAGCAGAATTTGTTTAAATTGCTGCCTTGGAGGGAATTTGTGTGACAGTCATATGTAAACTTCTCTAGAATCCTCCTGAGTACCTGATGATCTATGGAACAGAATGGAAGAAGGTTATTAAGGTAATAGATACACAAGGACCTTATTTAAATTCTTTTCCATGGTCAGACTTCATATGCAAAGTTTTATGATCCAGCTGTCACACAAAAGCATCTCTCTAGATCATTATTCCAAGTACAGTTCATCCTACATAACTTTCTGTGAAAACTGCCACTTACAGTACAGGCCTGCCTGCCTGGAATCTTGACTTCTATTGAGAAGTCTATGCCCACTGCTGTACAGGTGACATGAGGTCTGCATGGGGATGATGCCTGAAGACAACCAGCCTTTAGCAGAATTCAAGAACCCGGTCTGAGACATACAACACTGCTCCTTTTCCTTGTTAACAGAGTAGGGAATGAAAGAAGTGCAGAAGCAGTACTACCCTCAAAACAGATTAAATAAAGAACTGGGCATCATCGAAAGGCAAAACTTGTGCTCTGAAGATTTGAGGACACCTATAGCTTTGACAAATAATAGTTGTGTTGGAAGACTGAGTTTCTGCCAGGTCTGAAAATGAATGGAAGAGTTTTAGAAAGCATCAAAGGCCTGTAGGAATGTTACACATGAATATTTGCTATTTACAGGACTTCAGAGGGAAGAAAGGACTATCATGAGTTCCATAATCACACAGTCACAGAGTAGTTGACATTGGAAAAGACCTCTGGAGATAATCTGGTCCAACCCCCTGAAGCAAGGCCACTTACAGCCAGTTGCCCAGGACCGTGTCTATACAGCTTTTGGATATCTCCAAGAATGGAAATTCCACGACCTCTCTGGGCAACCTGCACTAGTGTTCAGTCACCCTCACAGTGAAAAAGTGTTCCCTGATATCCAGAGGGAACCTCTTCTGTTTTGGTTTATTGCCATTACCAGTGGTCTTGTCACTAAGCATCAGAGACTGGCTCCATCTTTGGGATCAGTGCAGTTTAATACCTTCATCAACAGCATAGATACTGGAATCTATGCATCCTCAGCAAGGTTGCAGATGACATCAAGCTGATTTGTGTCATTGACACACCTGAGGAAAAGAATGCCATCCAGGGGGACCTGGATAAGCTTGAGGGGCTAGCTTATGTGAACCTCATGAGACCAAGTGCAAGGTCCTGCACCTGGGTTCAGACAACCCCTGGTATCAATAGAGTCCAGAGGATGAAGGGGTTGAGAGCAGTCCTGTGGAGAAAGACTTAAGGCTACTTTGTCGATGAAAAGCTGGATGTGAGCCAGCGATATGTGCTTTCATCTCAAAAAGCCAACTGTATTGTGGACTGCAGCAAAAGAAGCCTGGCCAACATGTCAGGGGAGGTGATTCTCCCCTGCTATGCCTCTCTCATGAGACCCCACCCTGCATCCAGCTCTGGAGCCTTCAGTACACGCAAGACGTGGACCTATTGGAGCAGGTCCAGAGGAGAGACACAAAAATGACCAGAGAGATGGAAAATGTCTCCTGTGAAGAAATACTGAGTTGGGGGTGTTCTCAGCTGGATCCCGGAGAAGAGAAGGCTCTGGGAAGACCTTATGGTGGCCTTTCAAAACTTAAAGGGGACTTATAAGAAAGAGTGGGTCAGAATTTTTAATGGGACCTGTAGCAGTAAGACAAAGGATACTGATTTTAAAGTAAACAAGAGTAGATGTGGGGATGAATGTCTTTGCAACGAGGGTGGTGAGTCACACGAACAGGTTGACAAGAGAGACAGTAGATGCTCTATCCCTGGAAACATTGAAGGTCAGGTTGGATGGGGCTCTGAGCAACCTGACCTATTTGAAGATCTCCCTGCTCCTTGCAGGGGAGTTGGACTAGACTGATGTCTTAAAGCACCTAAAAATGAAACAACACACTTTTGAGATAATATTAGTATAGGAAGTAATATAAAGGCTGGTCTTTATTGGAAGCCTCCAGGGACAGATATGGAAAATACCCAAAATGTCCACCCCCTAAGGGTTGAACACAGTTTTATAAGCTTAGCAAAGTAGCATAACTGACCAAAATCACCAATTAGACATAAGTGGTGAAGTAATTCCCCCCCAGTTTAACCCCCTTCCAAATCTTCCCCCCTCAGATGGGAACTAAACTTTGTTTATGAAAATATGTCTCAAAGGACTGGTCTCAACCTTGGTTGCCAGGAAGAAGCAAGATAGGATAGGAGCCTTGGACCCCCAGCTTGGAACCTTTTGGAATGTGTTTTGTCTTTCTGCTTATCGGGTAGAGTAAGGAAAAGTACTGGAGCTAGGCTACAAATAAAATAATAGGCTGCCGAGCTACGAATATATATGAAGGACAGATAAAAGCAAAAATCATTCTGGCAACAAGATGACCTTTAAAATCCCGTCCAACCAAAACCATTCTATGATTCCATGATCTTCTTTGCAACTTTCCTTCAGGTATTTATATACATTCATTGATGAGATCTCCCTGACCCTTTCCTTTTCTAGGCTGAAGAGTCTCAGCTCCGTCAGCCTTTCTTCACTTTCTTCATAATCTTTGTGGCCCTTTGTTCAACTCTCTCCAGTATGTCCACGTCTCTCTTGTACTGTGGAGCTCAGACCTGGACACAGTCCTCCAGGCATGGTCTCAGCTATCTGCTTCATAAACATAAGATAACTCAGGAAACAGTTTTGTGTTTATAACAGAGTTTTAGGGCTAGATAAGCATCAAAAAGAAACAAAAAAGGTAAAATGAAAAGAATACTTGGGTTGTTGCAACCCTCCTAGTGACACATAAGATCTCTGGAAAAATCATTTGCAGTACATACAGTGCCTCTGGTGTTAAGCATCCAAAAAAGTGGTATCTGCTAAGAATAATATTATCAATTAATGACTGAAGAGGAAACAAAACCACAAAGGAATCAATTTGGCATAGGATCTTACAAGTGTGAAAGAAGTCACAGAGAGACCTGCCTAAGCAGCTGCATGCTCCTCAGCTGTTAAAAGTTGAGTACCACTTCCCTAAATGGAACTCAAGAATTATCTCCTTTGAATGGCCTCACTTATCATCAATTTCAGTTAGTACAAAAAGTCTGTAACCTCATCAAAATGTGATACTGTTATTAATGGACAAATATAGTACTCCAGATGATTGATTTTTCAAATATCCTCTACTCTTCTCAAAGGCAAACCAGTAATATGATATTCACAGATGCAGACCAGTTGATTAGTTTATGGGCCTATTAGTTAGAAGTGAGATTAAATTATTATTTTCAAAGAATTGCACTTGCTACTAAGTGGTAGGTATAGTAAAATACCTTAAGTTCTTGAATACTGCTCTGATTTGAGGATTCTACCAGAAAATCTAAGAGGAATTCTCTGCATTTAAGTCATTTTACAAAGAGCTGAAATGGGGAAACAAGTAAATTATTAGTGCTAAATTCAGAGTTTCTCACTTAGGCAAACCTGCATTACAACAATAAGGACTTATGCCTACCTACACCCCCAAATTGGTAGGGTATGTGACCTTATTTCTCTTTTCTTTCCAAACAGTACATGTGTAAAAATATTCCCATTGAATTCAGAAAACATTTTATTTCTACTTTAAAAAAAAAAAATCTGAACAAAAAAAAATCAGACAGGATGTGCTCGAAGTCTGAAGCAGCTCAGCTACATGATGCAAAGCTGTCATTTCCTACACTTCTACTATTCACATTTCAAGTGATCTGTGTGCTGAGGCAACTGTTCTAAGCAAATGATATTGATTCAGCTTCAAGGATGACATGAAAACATCCAGATGGCATGCATGCTTTACATTATAAACACTGCATAAATGATAACTTAAATATTCAGAAAGGTGGTCACAGTATCTACTATGTCAGTAAATAGGAAAAAAATAGATTGGCAATGGGTTTTCAAAATAGTCGTGTTCCTTGTTTGTCTGAGAGACAGGGGTGTGTACCATAGTCTGTAATTAAGATTTGAAATCTGTTCGTGTTCAGCTGAAATAATTATTGCCCCTTTCTGAATCTAATGTTATTGAAATTAAATAAGAAGGAATTGGGAGGGGTTTTTTTAATCAGCTGTCATACACATCTCCTGAACAAAGATGCTATGTAATGAATGAACTGAAAGTAATTTAGAAAGAAATTCTCTGGGGAGAATTTTTTTATCATCTACAATTCATGTTAGTAAAAGGGATGTATTATCTTACGCTACCAACTCATCCAGTAATTACATCCAAAGGACATTGAAGACTTGTCATTCTGTGCAAAAGTCAAAACTTGTAAGTTCATTCACTTGCAAAATCTGACATTTTGGAGAAGGTGGGGGAAACAGCCTGAAAATAAATTGTTCATAAAGAAACTGATGCTTAAGAACAAACTCCTATAGTAGGAAAAAAACCCCTGGATGGTAGCAACTAAGGAAATATAAGTCATCAACCACAAATCTTGAGGTGTGAGAACTGAAAAGGCGTAAAAAAAGCTAAATAAGAAGTGTCTCACATATATTTAATGTATATTAAATAGTGATGGTGATATTTTAACGCCAAAATTTGATTATTGAATACTGAAGGTAGTGACAGTATAACCCATGCCTTTTTTTAAGCTGAATATCTTCTTAAGGCAAGATTATTTAGACTTAAATGGAACACTTAAAAATATTCTTCTGCAAATTCTATTTTATGTAATTGTCATTAAAATGATTAAGAGCATTTTGTTTCGAGAAATTACTCAGTAATTAAAGATCAGTTTCAATGCAAAAATAATGAAATATTGCAATAGATAGACTTTTATAGTTCAATTTTCCATCAATCTTTTAAAATGGAACAATTTCCTATTTTTGAAAAACATTTGACTAAGGAGATTACTGTAACTACTTTTAAGTGCATAGCTGCTCTTCAGATAAATTATATATTTCCTCAAACACTCAATGCATTTTGAAGCACTATTTATTATGCAGAGCATTAGGAAGACAGTTTAAGAAATTTTACTTATTTTGGATAAGCAGACTAATAGAATACAATTTGATGGGATCTTTTGTGTCTATATGGAGCATAATCCAAAAAGATGTTCTGTCATAAGAGTTCTTACTCCTCCTGGTTCAATGTATGAAAAATATTATGATGACAAACACTTGGGAGCAGAAAGATAAAACCATAGAATTGTTAAGCTTGGAAAAACCTTACTTAGTACACTAAGATCGTTGTGTCCAGCCTTTAGCCTCCCACTGCCATGTTTGCCACTAAAGCATGTCCCCAAGTGAAAACAGAACTAAACAGATCCATTCAAAACTTGAAAACCTCCCTCCTCTCTTCCCAATTGCCCCAAAATATACATTTATGCTAGATCTGGATAGCAAACTTTGGAGATGCTTGTTCATTAATGACTATGATGAGTCACTTAAAGCTGAAAAAACCTGAATGTTCAAACAAGACATGGGAACACGTTGCAGTGATGATCTTGTTTCCTTCTTCAACACAGGGAGGGAATCCTTCATTGATACAGTGGGCAGCAGTACAAATCTACCTTCTCCTTGGCTGCAGTCTAATTTTAGGCAACTAAACCAGATACTGAATAACTGTTCTTTGAATTTTATCCTCTTCTTCTCAATATCCATCACAGTATTTTGTTAAATGTGGCTAAAGAACATAGATTACGAAAGTGTTTATAGAATCAAGGACGAATAGCACATTTCTTGGTTTGCCTTCTCCTTGGAGTAACATTAGCTGATAAAAATGAGTTGTTTAAACAAATTAAAAATTTTTGCATTTTATTAGTAACACCACCAGAATTTTCCTGCTCTGGGGATTGAAAGCTGCATTACATTAAGTGTTCAGATCAAACTGTTTTTACCAGGAGAAACAGATTTTCTTACCTGTGGCTAAAATCCATGGATTTACCTATCATAAAACTATAATTAAGGATTATAAATGCATCAGCCTTCTTCAGCTGAAGAATTAAGGAATTTCATGGGTGCAAGGAAGTCTACTTTTCTTAACACAGAAGTAAATCATGGCTGTATTCCATAAAAACAGTGTCTTCTATTTAGAAGAATTAATGAATTTTGTTTTTTACTGTAATAGAAAAAAAATTATATCATAGTAACAACTTGAGAAAAGAAAATAAATCCAAATGAAATAAATTAAATATCTGGAAACATTGAGTAGTAATAATTAATTCACTGTAAAGATAACATTGATGAATTTTACTGGATACTTTAGTATTGCAAAAGTATCATGTAAACTCTGTAGTGGAATTATGTAGTACATACAATTACCATTTAAGATAAATCTTGAGAAACTGACAATAAAAAGAAAAATAGTGATGCTAGCTGCAATATCTCATTTTCAGATTAATTATGCAGTAACTAGTCTCAGTTGTAATGCTGGAGTTCCCAAGTCTTTCAGTGTTTCAATTTTTTGTACTTTTTTGGGATTTAACACCTCAGTCATCCCACGTGATATGAAATACTTCTTTTAAAAAAATGCAAAAACCACCTTTCTAGATCAAAATGACAAAATAAATACTATTTCCAAGAAAGTATTTTTTATTATTATGACTTACATAGATTCTCCCTGCCCTTTACTTTAATGACAGTTTTGATGGAAATCTTGCAACTGCCCCAGGTTTTGTCTTTTCCACCCAGCAAGCCTCATTTCCTTGCTCCTACAATGAGTAAGACTTTCTCATTAGATTAACCAGTTTCTCAACTTAATTATAAGACAGTTCAGCTGAAGCTCCTGAATCTGCTAATTTCAGATGGAATTGATTTTTATTATATTTTACAATTGTATTTTGAGAGTTCTTTTTGAAGGTCATAAATCAAGGTGACCGCAAAAGCTCATTCTATGGAATGAAACGAAGATTTGTGTTTGAAATTCGGTATTAGACTACAGAGAACAGGTAACAGGTCTAATTATGTTATAATTATATAACATATAATTGTTAATATATATGTATATATTAATATTTTGAATTGGATTATGAGATTTGAATTATTTATTGACCATACTAAGAGACCCTGTTGCAAAGTACATTAGTACCAGAAGTAACCTCAGCATAACAGTCTCCAATGAAATAAGGAGAAGGTGGGTAAATAAAAAAAAGTTAGTTTTGAAATTAGATAGGGTGAGAATTCTGGAGCTTTTCCTTTGTCTTTTCTTTTCCTTCTTTCTGCAAACAGGACCAAGCCTTTCACTCAGCTAAAAAAAATAAATAAATTCCCCTCTATTCCCCTGTTTTTTGGGATTTTATTTAGATTTTATTTAGACCAATTTTAACTTAGAATAAGTTAGAATTAAGGAAAGATTCAACACTTGTGAAGCTTGAAGATCATTTGACCATGACAATAGCCAGAGATTTGAATAGTCATGTTTTCTTTATTTCTGTCAGAATCACAGAAGGAGAATAATGATAACTTTCCTACTTGTATTACAGAAATGTTGACCATGTCCAGCAAGTGCTTTTTACAGCACCTTAAAATACAGTACTTTGATACAAGGCAGCGAGAAATTTTGTGCAATTCAGTCTGGTTCTATGAAACACACAGCATTTTTTACAAAGAATTCCAGAACACAAATAAACGCAGTGTAAATACATTCCAGAACTAATTTTTTCTTGAGAGGAGACGATTATTTAATGTTCTTATTGTTCATACCCCAAAAATCTGACTTCAGAGGACAGTAAGCTAAACAGAGTTGTTTTGATGATAATTTTGAAAACAAAATTATTTGGGGTCAGATATACTCTGAGCTTTTTAGTTTTCACCAACACAAAGCCTACGTATTCAGTCAGCAGTCTAAACAGCAGGATTTGCACTTTTATGCCAGCAGTGGATGCCTTTGAGTTTCATTAACTTCCCATGAGCTTCTGTGTAGAATTAATGGATTAGGAATTCATCTTCAAAAGCCTAAACTGTTCTGTCTTGGCTATTTTTTTTCTTGTACCATATTGCTTGAGCTGGGATAACCAGAAATTACTGACCTACAGCTTCCTCCATGTAATCAGCTGTAAGGCTACTTGATTTAGAAATACTGGATTCAGGATTTCCTTTTTTTTTTAACCACCTCCTTGGTCTGCTGTAGCTCATATCTGTAAATCTCATGGTCTCATTATAAGCCCCATCTTTTCCTGTGCAGCTTTAGAGAGGCTGGATGAAATACATTACCATGAATGCTCTTTTCTGGTGAGCATACATTTAGAAAGACAGGTTAATCCACTATGTGGCAAATGTATGGGTAATCTCATTTATGTCAGGGGTGTAAAGGATTAGAATCCTTTGGATTGTATTATTTTAATTGAAAAGAAATAATCAGTCATACATCATGTTAGATGAAGCCTAACAATTCTGTTAGCAAGTGCCAACCAGCCAAGATATTGTTATGCAAAGGATGAAATGTAGTGGCTTCAATAATGTTTTCTGCATGCATATTGGGATGATCTAAATATTGGTGAATATTTTTAGGCATATTTATATCTCAAATAATAATAATAATTAAAAAACTCAAATAAATAACTTTTGTGTGATAACTAGACATGCAGTTCATAGTTTTCATTCTTCAAGAGCAATGTGTAATGAAGAACCAAACATATGCCTTTACATTATTTGAATATTGAAAGCCAAACTATGAACTTCATTAAACTTACAGTTTCCCATTGCAGCTAAAATCGATTGCTTGCAGTTTTCTTTGAATTTATTTGAATTAAAATAATTATAAATAATAATAAACTTCCTGGTTAAACTAATCTATTATCACGAATATGGAGTAGGTGATTACAAACTTACCTGAAAGAAAAATTAAAATGGAATGGAATGGAATGGAATGGAATGGAATGGAATGGAATGGAATGGAATGGAATGGAATAGAGTAGAATAGAATGGAATGGAATGGAATAGAATAGAATAGAATAGAATAGAATAGAATAGAATAGAATAGAATAGAATAGAATATTTCAGTTGAAAGGAACCTATGATGGTCATCTAGTCTAACTGCCTGAACACTTCAGAGGTGACCAAAATTTAGAGCATATTGTTAAGGGCATTGTCCAAATTCCTCTGAAATACTGACAGGTTTGGAGCATCTACCACCCCTGTAGGAAGCCTGTTGCAGAGTTTGATAAAGAAATGCTTTTAATATCTGGTCTGAACCTCCCCTGGTGCAGCTTTGAGCCATTCCTAGATTTCCTATCACTGGATTCCAGGGAAGGGAGATCAGTACCTCCAATTCCACTTCCACCCCTCAGTGTCCTTTTCTCCAAACTAGCCAAAGCCAGAGTTTGCAGATGCTCCTCACTGGACATGCCTTCCTACTATTTCACCAGCTTTCTTATCCTCCTCTGAACACATTCAAGTGCATTACATGCATCCAGAGGAGTGCTATTTATGTGGTTTACTGTTGAAGTATAATTTAAGTGGTTTCATGGATATGTTTAAAATCATTGCTTAAATAATTCTTTCTTGCCAGTAGCATCTAAGCACATTTAGCAGGTCAGATAAATGAAAAAATGTATGTGGCATGCTGTCTCATTTTTGGGCAAAAACATTGTTATAAACTGCATTCTTGTTTGTCCTTAGCTAAAAAAGGTCTATCAGAGCAGCAAGTTATCTTCACTTAAAGCAGATTTTAGTGCAACAATTTCTTCCTCATTCAGTAAAGAAGCTAAAACTTTTTTTCTCCCTAAATTCAATTAGAATGCAACTTGTCATGTAAGCTTTTAACTTGTAAAATCCATGTTAATTGCTTTTCATGAAGTTTGAGTCCCCCTCTATAGACAATATAATTTCAAAAAGCTGAGATGAGAAAACTATGGATTTCTCTAGCCCTTTCATTTCATATTTGAATTTTCTATTATATGTTACCTTTTAAAAAATGAACAAGATCTAGGCATTGATCTATTCTAGACTCTTTTCCTTTTGAAAACAAGGCTATTAATTTATGTACTTGCAAAGGAGCAAAAAATTATTACCATTCTACCTCTTTACTCAGATATTGAGATAAGAATTGAAATAGCTATAGAACTTGTAAGAAATCCTGAGATTTGTCATTCAATTCCTCTGTCTTTGTGAAATTTTATATTTAAACGCCCAGAAACAATTTGGGATCCTTTATTTTGAGCCTCATGGGAAGAGCATTATTTACTCCCTCAGCTAGCTCAAATGCTGCAATTAGCAATACAAATGGTTTCCTAAATTCTGTTGATATCAGTGCTGTGCTTGTCTTCATTTATAATTGGTTTCATGGTTCAGATCGGAAATACTTTTCTTTGATGTTTTCACAAGTGGGAAAAAATTATGTACCTTTTTGTGCCTATCTCAACAGAAGGTAAACAATTTTAATAGCCTGTGGGATTGCTAATTAGAGCTAATTGTGCCTTGATTGACCTATCTTGACAGTAAGTACCTTACAAAACTTGCTTTCTTCATAAAGTGAAGACTTGTTTCCATGAGGAAATAGTACACACTAAACCTCAGAGGTAGAGTTGTTTGGCTGTGATCATCTGAATTTTTTAATTTATATTTCATAACTTCTTATCAATTTGTAAAACAATGGCAAAACTCAAGCTCATCATTTTTGCACTGAAACATGTCCTTTCTTATTCTGTCGCTGTCTACAAAACCAGAAACTAGCACAGACAAAATCTCTAGTGAATCAAGGTCTGAACGTCATGGATAAACTGTTCTCCGTACAAACACACACAAACACAAAAAAAAAAATCATAAAGGAACTATGAATTCCCAAAATAATTAGTGGTAATATAGGTCTTCCATGCAAATAACTAAGATGTAATGATAGACTTTGGATTACTAAAATTGCATTTTTGAGAAAAAGTGTGGTGGGTCTGCCCACTGTATGATAATTTACAAAGAAATTATATAGTTACAGAGCTTTTGACTCCTTTTGGTTGATAAAAGGTATTCAGAATTTAGAAAATTATGTGTCTCCTGCATGCAAGAAATAATCAATTAGAATTCATCTCTGTATGAGGTCAGTTATATCCTGGGCCAAGTTCAGTTATATCCTGGGCCGAGAACAGTTGTATCTTACAGGCCTAGGAAGTGTTCATCTTTATGTAATCTAATGTAGAGGATGAATCGCAGAAACAAGAGCTTTGAAGTAGTTTTGATACAAATTATAAAAATATTATATTTTCTCAATATGGCCTTCTATATAAATGTCTAAAACCAGAGTGAATTCTATAAGGAATTGTTACGAGTGTTTGAGATCGCTTAAAAAGCCTGTTACGAATGAGTAACAGGCTTCTGACTGTGAGCTGTGGTATTCTTGTCTATTAGGTACAATTTTACAAGAATTCGCTCTTGTGTGACAAATGAGTCAAATGTAGAACACGCTTCCAGTTTTTAGGCAATTTTCAGTTTGAAAAACAGCCAAAAAAGAGCTTATTCGCAGTGTTTGTGTCTCACTGTGCTGCACAGTTCTGTTCTTTGGCCTGATGACGGTAAAAGAGAACTTGATGTGTCATTATTTGTAAATTTTGTAAGTTAGCCCTTCTGAAATTTCATGCATAAGAAGCATTCTTTTCCTGTTCTAGGAGGAGAGAAAACCTATGCAAATTTTTGCCAGTTCTTTTGCTATAGCACTTTTACCAGAAAAATTAGCTGAAAATGATATCAGCTATTATCTGTTTTAGCAAATGACTACTCTATACTACAGAAACGACAAATAATGTTATTTTGATGATTTGAGGGGAGAGCACAAATAAAAATACAGAACACAGCTGGACAATCCTGAAGTCTTAAGAAATTTTAATCATTTCTATGTTATCCTAGTAGTCTTAGAGGCATCACCAGTTATGCTATATCCCCATGCCAAAATTAAAAAAGTGGACTTGTATTTCCAAATTCTTTAAGAGAGATCATACTGTCTATGGTAAACTGAAAAAACTTCTTATCACTGCATTAACCTGAAATGAATGACTAATTAAAAAGACAAAATTTCTTAAGAATTTCCACTTGTGGGCTGCTATGTATGCAATATCATATCCTGAGTCATAAAACAGTATAGTTTGGAAATCTATTCTGTGTTCAATCCTTGTGTCAGCTGTTCTTGTGGCATGCCAAGTGACATCAGCAGTCCGTGATTAAGAAAGAAGGAAGTTTATGGAAGTAAATAGGAGTGTTTTATTCAAAGACAGACTAAGCAGTATTACAATATTCCCACTTCTCTTGCATGTATTTTTAGATAGATAGATAGATAGATAGATAGATAGATAGTTAGTTTGAGGTTCTATACACTTCAAAACATTCGAGAATGGTATTTAGAAAGAAACATTTGAGAATAAAGCATGGAAGGAGTAAGATGATCCTTTTGAACTGTTTACAGAGTATAGCAAGCAGTCATAATGGGGGTATTTCCATGTTCACTGTTTTCTTTGCATGTGCGTATGTGTGGATAAAACATAGATATACTAGAATTTATATAGTGAAATGAATGCATAATGCAGAGAATATAATGTAATACTTATTTTCCTGCTCTAAAAGAAATAACATTAAAACTTTTATGGAAAGAGTTGTTAAGGCTTTTTTAGTAAACTTGAAAGTTAACTTCACCAAGCTATTTTTAAAAAGAATGTTCTATCCTGTGGGTTCTGTGTGAAGATGCAGAAGCAATCTCAATTGATTTTTCTATTGCTTTTATTCCTGTTGCCTTGACATCCTTTATTAGCTGTTTGTGGTATTATACATGCCCCCATGTCAGATGAAGGGACATTCTGCGATGATTATTTTCTCTAACTTAAAAAAAAAAAAAAAAAGAGGAAAAAAGGAAAAAGAGACCACTTTCTTTTATTTCAAATAAAAAGGAAAATTGGCAAAAGAGTCACAGCTCTGTTCTTATACCATGTCACTAGAACTTTTAAGGACAGCCCTTTGAAGAACAGAGGGAGGAAAGTAAGAAAGGAGGAAAGGGGGAAGGAGGGAGGGAGGGAGGGAACAAGGAAGAGGATAATGAGAAATGTTATAACTAATCACAAAAGAATTCTCTGTTACTAATTAATAAATAGAATTAAATCAAATTCAAAAATGAAAATACTTTTGGTTTATGTAAAGAATATAAAAGGTAATTACCAAGACTACCAATTGGATTTTGCACATAATTCCTTCCCACACTACACCAGAAAAAATGACTGTTTTTTAAAAGGACAATAAATATTCCAATACATTATGAGAATAAACACTCATAAACTGAAAGTTCAAAGATGATCAAATAGGCTCCAAGAGTATCAATCAGAATAACTAGTTAAATGCTAAAGGAAAAATATTTTTGGTGTTCCATAACCTGAAACTTGTTAAAATAGGTCAGGACTATATCGTTATATCTATGCCACATCTTCCTAGTTTCATGAGGGCATCTGATCCTAAATGGACTGTAGGAAATCAGTTCAGATGCCTTAATGTTGGCATCTAATACAATTTTGGATAACCTGGGGTATCTTGATTACCACCTGCCCATTCAGTAATATTCAGGTTTACTGTAGGTCTTATGCAATATCTATCATATGTCCTAGGGCATGGTAAATAAAACTCGGCCCTGTGTTTAGGCAATTAAACCCTAGATTTTGAAAAGCCCAAACTTCCTCAGGCACTTGAAGTGGGATTCAATCTCTTAACTCATTAATCTTAGCTAGTTTTCTTCTTGCACATTCTAGTCAGTAGGCAGAAGCACTTCCAAACAATTGCTGCAGGAGGTGCGTCGCTAAGAGAGGTGCAATGCCAGACACCAGAATGTCTCCATTGATTATACAAGTAAGCCAAACATCTGGCTCAGAATATGAGTATGACTCAACTTTCTCCTAATTTTAGATATCTACATGCACATTCAGCATTTTGATACTCATTTAGTCACTGGATTTCCAGTCATTAGGGCCTCATTCAGTTGCCCAACTTTATGTCTCTACTGTGTGAAGAGGTCTCTTGGACATGCTCTGGCATTTTTTTCAGTCCTTTTCAAAAGCTTTGATTAGGCAGGACATTTCACATGGGGCAAGGTTCCTACCTGTGAACAATGGATTGAGTCTACCTGAGTCTTTGGATTCTACAAAGCTATTCAGTTATTGTAAGTCTGTAATTTATTTGCGCCAACCTACTCCTCCTGAGAAGTTCTGCAATATCTGAGACATCCACATGGGACAGATGAGACACAAAACAGATAGAAGAACTACATCCTTCTGAAGTGACAGTGGACAACCACACAGGATATGGTAGGGCTTCTCAAATTGCACTAGATATTTATCTTTAGGTACAGAAATCCCATCCTATACAACTGAATTTTGGCTGACTAAAGTTACAGTTATGTAGTCTGTGTGTGGATAGAATTGTCTTGGCTAGAATGTCTGTAACAGACAAGCTAAGTGGAGGGCTGAGTCTCTGATAATAAATTAAATTTTTCCAGAACAGATCTTTGTCTCTTTCACCATGGACTTATGTCGCTCTCTCGGACACGAGTAAGCATGCGAGACACATCTTGTCAGGTCAAAGCAGCCAGGGCAGCGATGCCAGGAAAGCCCCGACCTCTGCCCTCCGTCGTTTATTTTATATGCTCTTAGAAACCACCGTGGATTGGAGGATGAAGATTTCCTCCTCTCAATCTCACTGGTCAATGGAAATGTCTATCATACAATGTCCACCTAGCAAAGGAATGCAAAACAATCCAGGCACCATTAGCAAAACATGAGCATGTTTACAGAAAGTGCGTGAGAAACTATTCACAGAGATTGCAAGCTGAAGAACTGCAAAATGCAGGGCGACAGACTTGTCTGCACACAGACTACTAAACCGTCTCCAGAGCAAGGGGTGTGTATGAAGAACATCTGTTTAGAATGGTCCGTAGTTTATGATAAATTTCATTAAATCATAGATCTTAAGTTGGAAAGACTATAAGGATCTTCTACCCTAGCTCCCAGCTCATCATAGGATTACCTAAAAATAAATATTATGACTCAGAGCACTGTCCAGATGCTCCTTGGGCTCTGACATTCTTGGTACCGTGACCAACCTCTTCCCTGGGAAGCCTGTTATAGTGACTGACCACCCTCTCTAGGAGAAATCATTTCTTAATGTCAAATCTGAACTACCTCTGAGGCAGCTTCATACCATTTCTTTGTGTCCTATCACCAACGACCAAAGAGAGTAGATCAGCACCTTACTCTCCACTGCCCCCCTTCCAGGAAACTGTAGTCTGTGATGAGGTCAGCCCTCAGCCTTCTCTTCCCTACGCTGAACAAGACAAGAGACTTCAGTTGCTGCTCATAATTCTTTTCCTTGAGACCTTTCAACACCTTGATCATTTTCCTCTGGACATTCTAATACTTTGATGTCCTTCTTATGTTGTGGTGCCCAAAACTGCACACAAGACTTGAGGTGAGGTCACACCAGTGCAGAGTAGATCAGCACAGCCACCTCCTTTTTCCATCTCATGATGCTGTGCCTGATGCACCCCAGGACATGGTTGGCCCTTGTCTTAGGAGACCTAGATGACCCAAAAAATGTGTGTATTATATTCTGTATTTTCTGTACATCATCTGCAACCTGTTGTACTGTCTCTTTAAGACTTGGCAACCCAGGAAACAGAACTGGAGTGTTTTACCCTAGTGCAAGGAAAGAAGGGGCCTAGCGTCCCCTTGGGACCACCTCACATAGTAGGGTCACATCATTGAGGTGCTCAGCAGGACCGTTTCTTCCCCCCCTGTCACACAGCAGCAACTCGGAACTGCAACTCCAGCACCAACTGGGTTTATATAAATACTGTTGCTCACATCACATATTATCTAAATTTTTCATAGAATGCTACCTTTATTGACCATAAGATAAAAAACCGTGAATCATTTCAATACATGCATTATGAAAAAAAATATGAAACAATGCCATTTACAGAGTTGTGGAAATACTGAGAAGTGCAATGACTTCCAAATGTTTTGCCTATGTATCAACAAGTTCAGATTGCTTAATATTTAGAATTTGCCAGGATCTAAGTCACCTGAAAAACAATGGTATAGAATTCAGATAAATAAAGCAAAATTGTACCAGGTCATGGGGAGGAAGGGGAGCACCTGGTATCTAAAAAAAACCCAACAACAACTGTCCCTCCCAGACTCCAACAACCAAAAAAACCAGGTATATTTTAGTACCTACAAAAGCATTGCAAGACACTTCAGTGAGTGGTAGAGATAGAGGCTAAAACTTTCTCCAAATCAGAAGTATTATCCTGAGCATGGAATGCATGATGTTATGAAGTAGTATAGCATGGCATATGCTACAGTTTGAGAGGATTAGTTAATAGAAATGTTTATGCTGAATTAGTGGATTAAGGACATTTTCTTTCTTGACACTAAATGCAAACTTAATTCAGTCTAATGATGGTCAGAGGCAGCTTCCTGATAGTCTCCTTTCTTTCAGTGAAAGGTCTTCATGATGTTCATTACTTAAATGTCCTCACATACAGCTACTTGTACTGCATTGCAATAAAAATCACTAGAAGCTGCATTGTTTTAAATAACAAGATATAGCAGGAAAAGAAATCCTGTGAGATCACTGAATAAGAATTTTTACTTGTATAAATGACCAGCTTAGGGGAAAAGTATCTTTGTAAGATCATTCATCACTGCAATGTTCCCAGAAAACTCACTACTTCATGAGAAATATATGAGAGAAAGAAATGTCAGAATTTAAATCTTAAAAATACATCACCAAAACAGTAAATCAATAAGATCTCTGTTGGTAGTATATTACAGTATGCTTCTTTCACTGTTAGATTTTCTGTACATTAATTTCCTGTATCCTAAAATTTGCCTTACTATTTTGGGTAAATGTGTTAAAGTATTAGGGGAAAGATTGACGGCTGTTGTGTTCTATACAGTGTGTATGATAAATAATTATACCAAAAAGCAGACTGTAGAATTTATGGAAAAGAATGCATTCCAGATTTAAAGTGCCTTTGTTTTCTGAAATGTAAAAAATAAATTTAACAAATTGTATTTTAATTCTAGTTCATGGAATGAACAATCATATTGACGCCTTAAAGATCTAGAAATAAAACAACACACTTTCGAGACAATATTAGTATAGGAGGTAATATAAAAGCTGGTCTTTAATTGGAGGCCTTCGGGAGCAGATGTGGAAAATTGCCCACCCCACAGAGGGCAAATACAGTTTCATAAGTTTAGCAAATTAGCATAATTGGTAAGAATTCCCAATTAGAAGCACAAGTAATAAGGTAATTCTCCCCTTGGTTCTACCCCTTCTGGAACCCCCCTTTGTTGCTACTAGCTGTACTAGCTATACCTTGTTTATGAGAAAGTATCTTGAGAAGCTGTTTTAATCTTGGTTCCCAGAAGCAGCAAGATGGGATAGGAGCCTTTTGGAATGTGTTTTCTCTATCAGGGTAGGAAAAATACTGGAATTGGCTAGAAACTATATAACTATACAAAAACAGTCCACAGAGCTGTGAATATATTTGAAGAAAATATAAAAGCAAAAATAATTTTGGCATCAATATTTGTAGTAGAGTACAGAAAAGCAGCCAGTTTGTACATACTATTTGGTTCAATAAAGACAAAAAGCAATTACTGAAATAATTTTCTGGAAGATAGTTTGATAGCCTTATATGTCAAACCATTTTGTTAATCTAACCAAAATTCCTGTATAAGATAGGCCAAAAAGTTTTGGTCATTGATTCCTTCAATAAGGAAATTGCTTTTCCTGTGTAGACTGACATTCTTCGTGATAATAACTAACTGTTCACACTACAAGAATGACAAATGTCATTAGGGATTTGTGAGTAGTTTGATTTAATACTGAACTATGATGTAAGACAGCTATTCTGCCTGTACTTCAGAAATGTTGGTTTAAAAGCATCCCAAATAAAATGATTCTGTCAAGTCTATTCCCTAATTCTTCAGTTCCCCTCTCTCAGCTTTAAAATCTTCAGATTTTCACTGGCTTCCAGGCATGTGACAGATTAATGATCTTGTTTTTACCTCCATATGGTAGTGTAATTTTTCTCTCACTTACCTTTTCAGAAGCAGGGGCAGATGAGAGGGGATGTATTCTTTCCTAATGCCTCATAGTGCCTATTGCACTCTACCTGAGAGCTATCTTGCACATCTAGACCTGGATTTCCTTTCCTGCTCTTGGTGGAAAATGCATAATTACATATCTACAAAAGATGCAGGAGAGATGGCAAACAAGATTAAATCTGGGTGATGGGAGAAATCTGGGGATACTGCAAAAGGTAACCCAGTTCTTAGTGTTTCCTTAGATTAGTTGTTTGGGGCTTTTTATCCTAGTGTTTCCTGCAGTGCTATTGTCTTTAACTGCTAAGAAATTTTTGTCTCTCAAATTCTTCAAGATATACACATCAGGACTCTCCCTCATTTAATTTTTTTTTTTTATCACTAAGCCTCTGTGCTCTTCCAAATGTTCTTAATCAAGCAATTCTAAACAAAAGACCTTCCTTTCATAGTGCTAAACAATGCCATTCCTTTAAAGCAGATTCTTACCACAATTAAAATTAATAAAATTATAAAAGACAATGCACATACAGTTACACATTTGATAGAGTCCTTTCAATTCCTCTAAAAAAATGTATTTAACAAGACTACATTCATTAAAATGGAAAAAAATATACACACTTTTCTCTGTCTTCCTGATTATTTTGCAATGTTACAGGAAATATTCTTCATTCATTTTGCTGGTATCAGCAGGAAATCCAAGAACATTAATGAATCATTAACAGCAAAGCAGCAGTTGGAGCAGGTATACCATTAAAATCAGAAATTGAAGTTATTTATGGACCTCTGGATAGAAATGTATGGGTAATTTTAATAACACTGTCGCATTTGATACACTAAATATATAAAATGTCTGGCACTGCTCATCTGACAAAGGTGCTAAAAGGTGATAGAAGCAACAAAGTGTTGTCTCTGTGTCTCAGACACTTTCAAAACTTCAGAGTTCTTGTCAAAGTGAAAAGACATGGACTTATATTGAGACCAATGGATACATCTACACAGTCAAACAAGCTTGAGCATTCATCCTCTTATCATCAACATTGATTGAACATTAATTTGCTTCCTGATTTCTTAGCTAACCATCCCTTCCCAGAATAACTCTTTTATGAATCAAGCATGAATACATTAACGGAGAGTCCCTGAACCCCCTTCATTCTCTTATGTCCTCCCATACTTGGGCTTTGCACAAGCAGGTCTTCAAAGTTTTCTTCCTCGAGGTCAGGCCACACCCCATGGCACAGAGCAATATGCACACTGAATTGTGAACTAGAGAATTGACATCTCTGTTGGACCTCCACACAACTGTCTCAATTTCTTTTGCATCGTTTGACTTGAAAGTCACACTCAAGTGCAACGGCAACATGTTTTTCCAGTACATTACCACTGGGCACCGTGATTAGACTCAGAACCAAGTGTTATGTGTTCAGGACTAGCCAACAAGCTAGCCCTTGAGTAGAGAGGAAGTAATCCAGCGGGTGCCACCTTGCCTTGGAGCCATTTAGTACATAGATACAGCACTGCCATTGCTAATTACAAGCCAAGGACTTTGCACCAGCTGGGCTGAGGCTCGTCAGGCTGCGTCTGAACTCTTCTTGGCCTGCCTGGAGCATTTTTTATCTCTTTTAATGACAATTTTCCAATGACCAAGTAGTTATTACCTCATTTGTTTCACTTTGCTCAGCTTTGTATAATTTTGTGGCATAACCCCAAGTTTTATATGAATAGTAGTAGTAATGTATTAATGATTTATGTGGATAGAAATATTCACTGTTGACTTAAAAATGTGGTTTAGATGTAAATAGGCCTGGTATGATAGAAAGGGCCTTGAAAATGGAGCCCTGGGATGCAGGGTAAAAAGTAATGGTATGGGACAGTAGCAAAAAGGATACAGGATTACACTGGAGACCCCAGGACTATAAACAATTTACAAATGAAACAAACATACACCATATGAAGAACAACACAGCAAATTCAGGACCAGTTACAACAAAATAGCTGACTTTCCCATCTTGCATCAAATATCGTGACTATAGAGATACAGACACAATATTCTTATACAGTGGGAATTTTCCAGCATAACCTTTTTCATTTACTGTGAATAATTTTTATTTGCTTTATGTTCAGTAACAGGTGTCTTAATGAGTAGTACCCTCCACAAATTCCCTGGCTGTAAAATCAAATTGTAAACGTCCAAGGCAATCATAGTTCTTTTTTTTAGCAGAAAAAATACATTTGTGTGGACTGTTTTCAAGTACTAAAGTATTCAGACCTATTTAATCCATGAAATTCAAATAACTCAGCACAAGGGACTAAGAAGGCATTTGTTACTTATGTTAGCCTTTTTTAAGGATGCAGCCTGCTGAAATAAAAATCACAATCAGAAAAATCACAGCACAGAAGAACACTGGCTTCAGAAATGCATTATGGCATTTTTCTTTGTTGGAATCAAGAAGAAATGATGGATTTATGTTTGAGAGAACTAATCAAAGACTTTTATTTACAGATGAATATTTGGCAGTAAACTGTTAAAGAAATCTGGGATCAAGAGGTGGATAAATATTGTGGAGTTTCAAACCTTTTGGAAGCCATTTATTACCCCCTATAAAGTCTGTAAAAAATACTTGTGGAAGATCATGAGCTGACAGTAGATATACTACTACAGAAAATTCTAGCAGCATTTCTGGATAATAGCAAATTCCATCATTAAAAAAAAAGAAAATAATTACTGTATATTTTTCAAATACCAGACCTGATGAAGGTTGTATAACTAGAGTGTTAGCAGCTGAGCCTTTCCTCTTCATCTGCAAAGTGCTTTCCAGGATCATTTCAAATCAGCAAAGGCTCCAGCATGACCTGTTATGGCCAGATGTAAGCTTGGAGGCTAGTGCTTTGCACTAATAAAAATTATAATTATTTGCCAAATAAAGATTAGGTGGCAGAAATATAATTGGGATTTACCAAGAAACTGAGAAATTAAAATATATACAAAAGGAATCCCATAGGTTTAACTCCAAAGGCATATTGGACACAGCAAATTTCTAAGTTGGCAGGTGCGACTCAGATTGGTTCATGCTGTGTAATATTCTAACTCCGACAAAAAATGCTGAGCTTTTAATCTAAATCAGACATATATTTTGTTATTGACTTATAATCACTAAAAGTATTTCTGGCTTTTTTTTTTTTCAGGGCAGACCATATTTCAAATAAAATACAACATATATTAACATCACACCATTGTTCAAATGTGATGAAATTTTCAGATTGTTTCTGAAATATTTCAGCTTTTTTCCCATTCTTGGTTAAAAAAAAAATCCCAGTGTATTTCTTTTATTTACTTAGATTCCTACCACAATGAGAGGAAAGATGCATATTTCCCTTTTCATTATCAAAATAATCTTACGGTGGGACAATTTCCACAAATTTTCCCTGTCTCAGCTTGATCTCTGTTGTCAGAAACAGAACACTGTAAAAGTGTGACTTGTCACACCTTTCATAGCTATCAAGAGCTGAATTTGACATAGCACTCTGTTTCAGGTTCTTGATTGTGAAATATGAATAAGAGCACTTAATAACTTTAAAGAAGGTGTTAAATATAAATCAGTAGTTTCTTACCTGATCAAGATCAGATATTGTACCTGATAGCCCTGGGAACAGTCCTTCATTGTGATTCCTTTCTTACTGATAAACCAGTTCAAAAATCTGTGACAAGACCTAGCCTTTTATCTTCTAGCTATTCCTTAATTGTAATGAACTTTTATGTACCCCGTTGTCAGAAAAAAAGACATAAATTACATCAATTATGGTGATATAAATCTATTGTTTATTAACTTTTTAGTAACCTCTTATGGGTTAAAAAGGCATAAATTTCACATGTATGAATTTGTACCTATGTGATACTGAATCAGACATTATGCCAACCTCACTTTAATTACACTCTTAATCAATTTTGTGCTAGCACTGAGATGAGACACCTGGTTCTGTAACTCCTCAGACTTTTTTTTTCAGAAATTAAAGTGAAAAGCAGAAAATCAACCTACGAGCCTCACAATGGGTAAATTCACACTGGTTTTCAGTAACAATGGTAATAAGACAAACAAACAAAGGAAAAAACAGCCCCAGACATGTTGTCTGTTTCAGTCATAAAATCATAGAATGCATAGAATCATAGAATGTTCTGCACTAGAAGGGACCTTTAAAGATAATCTAGTTCCAACCCCCACTGCCATGGGCAGGAATGCTTCCCACGAAGCCAGGTTGCTCAAAGTCCCCTCGAAAATGGCCTTAAATACTTCCTGGGACAGGGCACCTACTACGTCTCTGGGCAACCCATTCCAGTATCCCATTACCTTCACAGTAAAGAATTTTTTCATAGTATCTAATATAAATCTACCCTCTTTCAGTCTAAAGCCGTTACTTCTTGTCCTGTCACTAGATGTCCTTGTAAAAAGTCCCTCTCCAGCATTCTCATAGGCCACATTTAGGTACTGGAAGGCTTCCAGTAACACTGGTCCCATTGCAGACCCCTGAGGGTCACCACTCATCATCTCTCTCCATTCATACATTGGGTTGTTGACTGCAACATTTTGAGTGACCCAATCCAGCCAATTCTCTATTTACTGAGTGATCCATCCATCAAATCCATGTCTCTCCAGGTCAGAGACAAGGATGTCATGTGGGACAGTGTCAAATATTTTCCATTACTCCAGGTAGATGATGTCAGTTGCTCTTCCTTTGTGCGCTAATGCCGTAACACTGTTAGAAGGCCACCAAATTTGTCAGGCATGATTTGTACCTAGTGAAGCCATGTTGGCTGTCCCCAATCACCTCCTCATTTTCCATGTGTCTTAGCACAATTTCCTGGAGAATCTGCTCATTGATCTTACTGGTTGCAGAGGTGAGATGGACTGGACTGTAGTTCCTCAGGTCTTCCTGTTTTTCTCTTCTAAGAACAAGGGTTATGTTTCCCCCCTTCTGCCACAACTTCTCACACAGTATGGCTAGTGGCTTAGCCTCTTTGCAAGTTCCTGGTTTGTCTGCTGTTTCTTGATATCCCATCAGTTAGAGTGACAGACCAGGTTTGTTCCTGATTGTTAAAACTAATTGGCCAGGATTTATGTCTCTCTGTGTTTTGTCTCCCTCCCTTTCCTTATCTTCCCAACTGAAAAAAATAAACACCTTCACAATCTACATATCCTTCCGAATTTGTGGGATTGATCATGTTTGCTCTCTTCACCATCTCCATTATTGTATATTATCCAGGTTTCTCTCTATATTCTTGTTTTACGGTTCCTTTGACCAGGTACTATTAGAGGAGCAGGCACTCTCCTTACACTTACTCTTACAATAAGCACCTTCATTCAGGGTGCAGATACCTTTATATTGACCTGATGTAATTGCCAAGTGCCCAGAAAAAAGGTGTTTCACTTTCTCCATTTCCTCCATCTCCAAGTTTTTGATTCTGTCATCTTTGGGAACACTCTACTCTTGGTTTGTTCAGCTACACTTCTATTCCATTAACAGCAGTGGGATAAGGAACAGACTTCTAATGAGTGTTCCAAGCCTAACCAAAGCTGTCATCTGAGTTTTACATGGCAGAAAAAACAAACCATAATTTTGCTTGTACATTTTGTGGAAGACTATACTATTTTCAGGGGTAAGAGAGGTCTTTGCTTGCTCTGCTGAATTGCATCTATAGGTAAAATGTTTTAGAGAAAAAAAAGAAAGCAAAACAATTCCGTTACTTCTTTTGAGGTGCTGGACTTATAAACTTTAAAATATATATTTGTTTTTACATTTCTGTCTCTGAATCTCAATCTTTTGGTCTCAGAAAAAAAATAAGCTACACTTACAAACTAGTCAATGATATTAGGAAATATTACTTTGCTTGTCTAAGAAATTACATGTTAATTTAACCTTTAGTCTACTGTTTTCAAATGTACTGACTAAATGAAATTAGCTGTCAAATTATTTTCTGATATTTATTATGCCCTTAGTTACTTATGATTTTTCCCTGGTCCAGAGCTCCTGCCTGAGTTATACCTATATAAACACTCAGACTTATTATAGAGTCAAAATATTACACAAATTTCCTGAAAATAGCTCCAGCTAAGGTGTGGGCCAACCAACTCTGTCATATTTAAAAGGTCACATATTCAATAGAGAAAACTCAAATAAAACCAGGTTTTGTTCACCACTCAAGTTCATAAAAGACATAGAATATTTTGAGTCCTTTAGCAAGTAATTTCTATGACAAAATGATACTAGGGCAGGTGTTTTACAGCAGGTCCCTTGCATAAAAGCTCTTAACTCTTGCTTCCCTAAAAAATTGTTTAGAACATTTAAACCCATATGTGCTGAGAAATCCTGCGATAAGTTTTAAGATGACTTAAAGACATAAATTCGATTACAAAAACATAATTTGATTCATATTTTCTGTCTATTCTACTTGTTTGTGTTTCAACTACAGAAGCCTACTACAGTCATGAGCCAGTGATGAACATAGTATCTAATTCCTTACAGTTCTGTATCATCAATTTTTAGTTTAGCTTCAGTCCAGCATCTTAGATTTCTGGGCTAGGAGAGCACTGCAGCTTTAGTTGTCTATTGAAAAGAATGGTTATACATCCTAAAATTATTTATGGAGGAAAAAATTGCTTCAGAGATTCAGCCTATGTTTAATATTTGGGATTTGGATTCCATCAAGCATGCTTCCTGGAGAAATGCCATTCAGGATTTAATTTGCTTTAAAGACTAAAGGCGTAGGGCCAAACTATTTACTGAGGGCCAATTCATGCACATCCAGGCCTCCTAAATATCCATTCAATTGCATTACTCTCCCACTTCCTGGAATAGTTAAATCTTTTTTTGTAAGTGAAATGATGAAAGAGGTGCTGTGGCACAAAGAAGCACAAATGAGGGCCAGGATGAACAAGGTTTTGATACAGGGATAGGAAGAAAACCACATTTAAACAACATAATCCAGGCACTTGCCAAGAAGAACTGGAACAGATTCAGTCAATGACAAAAAGAGTAGAATTGCAGAATGCACTTATAATTTAAATTTATATATGTAACATTTAGTATGCAATTTAGACCACTAGTGTGTCTTGAAGAGCACAGGGTATCTTCAGTGTCCCTTTAGGAATAAAGAGAATTGTCCCAAATATATCAGTCTTTCAGGACAGGAAACTGCCCTAATCCAAAATAAATAAAACAAAAATGGAACCAACCCAACAGACATTCCCTTCAGAATGTTACCTTCTCACATCTTTTCCTACCTATCTGCAGGCTAAGGTGGGAGTTCTAAATCTAGACAAACAATAGTTGTTGAGATAGATGGGTACCTAAGGGCAGGGAAGCAAACAATGCATATGTAAAACAAAAAGAAAACCAACATCCTATCTTTCCATGGTTTCAAGTTCCTGCCCCAGAAATAGGACCTGTTGTTACACAGTGGGAATTTCTAACTACACAAGCCCTAACAGCTTGTTTTCTTTCATGAGGCTTGGTTTGTTTTCTTTACATCCTGGATAGCAGAGAAACACTAAATCTGGGATATTTTCCTAGCATCTGTTTACACGAGAGCTTAATTATATTTAAAATACATGGACGCTCATTGACTACAGTGGTCATATTCACATATTTATGAATATTTAGTGCTCATTAGTATGTCTTCCATCCCCCTGGAGATCAGTTCCAAATGCTGCTTTCAAACTGTCCCTCCCAGATAAATTAATCCCATCCCAAGATGTTTCTAGCCTCCAGCTTTCTGTAATTTTATTATGTCTCCTTTTGTTGAGGAAGGGGAATTAGTTAATTTTTCAAGCTTTCCTAATTAAGAACATAAAATCTGAAACATTATGGTCTTAGAAAATGGTCCTTGTGGCCATTTCTACAATGATTGTTGGGTGTCTAACTTGTATTTAGGAGACTTAGCTCCTTCTGAAGTCAGTAACTGTTTAAGAAAAAGCTGTCTTCTGCATTTCAAACTAAAAGAATCGAGAAAACATTTAGGTGCTTAACTCATAAACTGTAATTGACTTCTCAGGTTTGCTCTCAGGAAACAGTTTATTTTCTCCAGAAAAGAACGTGGTTGCTGTGTGAACGACTGCTGGGGAAACTAATTTCATTTTATAAGTTCAATTTCATAGGGTTTAGAGGGAAAAATGCTATTTTTTAACTAACCACCGTGTCTATAACAGATGAATAATGGAGGTAAATTCTTTTCATGATTTCCTGATGGATATAAATCTGTTCACTTAAGAATGACCTTCATTTACTACTGTTGAAGAGAAAACAGATGGAACAGTAGAGTAAGTCATATTCAGATATACATATAAGTGGATAGACAGAAAATCGAATTAAATACAAGATGGGAGAAGGCAGAATGATGGGGATAAATGGTAAGAGATCACAAGGTTCAGTAGGCTAGGAATCAGGAAAGGCTAGGATTAAAAGAAATATGACACATAGGAAGATAGGGAGGAGGAAAAAGTATAAGACTGGATTCAAAGCTTTCATTCATACTAATTTTCAGGTTTTGTGTCATCAGATTTGGGGGTTTTCACCTCTTTAAAACCACAAAAGTATCCTCTCATTTTACATTGTCCTTCTAAGTATCTGCATACTTTATTCTTGCTTACTGAAAATGTTAAGAAGTAATATTCAATAATATCTGATTATTGAACTTCTTAAATTATTCATAAATGACATGTAAAGAGACTTTTATTTGAATTCTTGCATCAGAGCAGGGTTTTTTCTTTGTACAGCTATCAAAATTCTTTCTTATTGACACAGTTATCCAAAGGTAATGTATCAAATCACAGATTTTTTTGCTTTGCAAAATTTGAAATTTTATTCACCCTTTAGAAAATTGAAAAACTCATCTCTGTGGTGTTCCACCATGTATATTAACATAATCAGTGATATGCTTCTTTAATGCTGTGTTCAAATTGAAAAAACATGAACAGGAACCTTGTGCTAATTAGTCATATGAAAAATCCAGTGAGATACAAAGTGTTACACTTAATGGTACCTCAGATTACACATTTTAATCAAAACTGTGAAGTTTATACATACTGCTAATGGTACCACAGAAATTAATTCAAACAGATATATTGTAACATACTAGTAGGCTTAAGTTCATTTCGCTTTAGAGGTTTCTAATCTACTTTCTAATTATCTAATTAGTAACAAGTATTTCTAATTTTTTAAACTTTTAATGAGAAATCTTGGCAGGCTGAATACTGTTTTCTTTTTTAGCAGAAAATATATGAAACTTAATTGCTACTTTATGAGCAGCAATCTATCTGTATCAACTTATACCATGATATGTCAGGACAATATGTAAAAGCCTATACTTGGCAGTAAAATGCAATGAAACTGTAACTTTTCTGTGAGGTCTAACACTTGAGAGGGTGCTAAGTAAAAGGTACAGGCAGACTCAATATCTTTCTGGACATATTTTGACTCCATGACAGCGTTGAATAAAAATGTTCATACCCCTGTCTATTCCTACTCATCATGAACACTAAAGTTTGAGAAGTTTAAATAAAGCAACTTTAGCTTATGGATTTTGTACTTCCTGCTCCAGTGAATCATGAATTCTGAGTCATGTGTGGTAATGATAAGAGAATGATTACACAGTAATCTGGACCCACTTTTAAAACCTTTACCCATTTACAGTGTTGTATTGTATTTAAACCTTTTAGTGTGCCCCAGCCAAACCATCTTTAGTCATTAGCATGTGCATGTATCGTATCCATCTAAAGTAAAAAGAGAGGCATGTAGGAGAACAAAGGTGGGCTGTGGGCAGTGTTGGCCTTGATGGATTGCAGCCGTTCAGAGCCAGGTGTTTCCACTGAGGACCAGAGACCAGCTGCCCCTCTGGCAGGTAGCTCATAAGGGAGAGGAGAAGAACAGAGGAGGACTGCTGCCACAGAGGAGGACTACGAAGAAAGGACTGCTGAGACAGCAAATAAGCAATTGAGCAGGCAGGCAAGCAGGACTGAAGCAGCTTTTAGTGTCAGCAGCCTCCTTTGTAGCTCAGAGCAAGAGTCAAGTTTTTTGTTGTTTAGCAACATTACAGTGTCCCATCCTTTGAAATAAATGGAACTGCTAATGTTCTTTTCAGTAAGAAAGAGCCTTGTGACATAGGAAAGAAAACAGGTAAGCAAGCTTCTGAAGAAAATAAGTTACTGTTACATATGTGATTTTCTTGTATATTTTACTACAGAAAAAGTACAGTAGACAGTTTGCATCAGGAAACAGAACAGTTTAGGAAAAAAGGTCTCTTTTTTTTTCTTGGGAACTTCAGGATAAAATTCTGCAACTCTAAGGAAGGCACTCTACAGTAAGAGTCACACAAATTCATTATCACCACACACCTAGACTAAGAATTCTTAATATTTTAGAATAGCTTTTTAGTTTACCAAACCTTGCTACAGACAACTTCTCTTTTCAGATTGAATTCCTGAAAAAACACAGCCCAATCTTATCCTTTCTCCTAGACTCTGTTATTTCTGCACACTCTTTCAAACTTGGTAACTCTACACTGTGTACAGAGCGTTCACTGATTTCCTCTCTGCACTTCAGCTCTTCTAAGAGTGATTTCAGTGTGACTGCTCATGCATCTGAAGAATCAGATTTCAGTAACAAAGTATAGATCTGTCAATGTTCAGCTCAAAATGAGCTTCTTAAAAAGTTTCTTCTTTGAAGATTTTCCTCATCTTACTTGGTTACCCAAGAAAACAAATAGAATTATCTATTTCCACAACTAAGCTGAATGAAACACTGGGAAGAGGGCTTATTTCCTAAGGAAGGATAGTGGAAAAAGTGGAATTAATATTTTTCAGTCTTATGGTCCCAATCAACTACTTAATACAGGAAATTCTTAATAATAATATATTTCAAGCAGTATACAGTAAATATCTTCTCAGCAATTGACCCCTTTCTCTGATAAAAAAATGCCAAATTTATTTTGGTAGACCAAAGACTTTTGTAATATGATTGTATTGTCTACCAGCAATAAAAAAGGAAGAACTGGAAGAAGTCGAAAAGTCCTCAAAGTAAATGTTTGGTTCAACTTAGGTATATTTTCTATCTAGCAGCTAAATTGCCCCACTTGTAACTGATATGCCAAGTATAAAACTACAGATGAACCTACTACAGAAATGAAAGGAAGTATTTAATAGTTTTACTGATATTATTTTGTCATGCTTGAATGGTGTTTACATCATTCATATGCTGCAAAATCTTTGGTTTAGCTCCCTGCTTCATCGTGGAATCGTTCTGCCTTTCATCCTAATTAATTTCGAAGAAAATCATCTTGTCATGTCTAGTAATGATGAAGAGGTCAGAGCAAAAGTCCCTCACTGGGATCTCACTTCTCCTGGATTTCAGAGTTTTTTATTGTGGCGTCTTGCACAAATAAATTTGGAAGTGAATCACAAAGGCAATAATCCTAATCAGACAGCACTGTTTCAGGATATGCATTGCTCTTGCTTCTTGATCAACACAGGGGTGCTGAACTCTGGTGTTTTGGTTTTATTTAGATCCCTTTCTAATGAGTGAATTACAGAGAACAGATAATGACACAAATAAGGTAGATTAGAAGGAAAGCATATTTTTAAATGCACTTAATAAATGACTCATAAAAATGCTAAACCAAAGATGTCAAATTACTCTGAACAATCTCAGATACTTTCTGGCAAAATTTTCCACTCAGTCAGTGCTCTATATTCCACAGTACAGTGAGTAGTGCTGGTGAAAACAAATTAAATACACTCTAAATTTCCTTCTTTTTCCCCACAAAAGACCATTAGAAGATCTGAAGCCAGACAAATCCAAACCAAATCCTTTTAAAACCAGGAAAATACAGCTCAGGTGAGTTGCTTGTGGGACTAAGGGTTTTCATTGCTTTAAATATAATTTGCAAAGTTTTTCACATTAATGTTTTAAAATGGGTACCCTTGACAGCATGTTTTTAAAAACTGAATTTTCAGATTTTTGGCTGATGTAAACCAAGTTGATGGGATTATGCCAGTTAAAAGCATGAGAGAAATTGGTCAGGGAGACTTGACTTTTGTCAAAAGTCTTTTGTCCTTTGTTTCAGGGTCCTCGACACTTTTAGCCACAGTGACATACAAGCAAACATAGTGATAACAGTGCATGTTATTCTCCCTCAGGATTGTGGAACTTCATTAATAATGCCAGCCAACATTGTTTTCGGGGTCAAGTCATGTTTCAGTTTTCTAATCTCCAAGACAAAACTGCTGTAAAAATATATGAAAACCCCGTCTTGCTGGTTCATGAAAACCCGAAAGCTTGTCATTTGTCAAAAAGTGATCTTTCTTGCTCAGGCTCTCTGTCTGTCTCTCTTATTAAATACAACTCTTCATCCTCATCCCCAAGTGTGCAGATCTATCTGCCTTTTTGACAGAACAGTCTTCTGAAACTTCTGAAATTTTCAGAGTTGAGCTTCCATGGGCATTTTCTTATGTTTCAGCTATTTGAGGCTTGATGCTATATTTTATAATGTAGATCCCAAACTCCAAGCTCCTAGTAATTTTCTGAGAAAGAAAAAGGAATGTAGAATGGTAATTTACTGAAGTCTACCCTCATTAGGAAAGAAAAATAAAAATAATTTTTTAGTACATAAAACAGATTTTAATTTATTTTTCTAAAGAATAATGCTAATAAAACAAATCAATAAATTAAGAGTTCAGTACTGTATGAAGAAATAAAATGATAGAATCATAGAATCATTAGGGCTGGAAAAGGCCTCTAAGATCACTGAGTTCAATAGCTCAGCATCACAATGTTCCTCACTAAACCATGTATCCATGTGCTGCATCCACAAGCCTTTTGAACATTTCCAGGGATGGTGATTGTTGAACCACCTGCAGTGGGCCTCGGCCATCAATCCAGACTGTCCAGATCCCTCTGTAGAGCCTTCCGACCCTCCAGAAGATCCTGTCAAACTTGACGTCATCTTCATACTCTCTGAGGGCGCACTCAATCCCCTCATCCAGATCATCAATAAAGATATTAAACAGAGTTGGCCTACAAACTGAGTCCTGGGAAACACCACTTATGACCATCCACCAGCTGGATTTAACTCCATTCACCTCCATTCACAGAGAGAGTAAATTAAATGATAATATTGTTATGATTAAAGAAACCCTAGGAATGTGTCTGTAAAATACTTAATAAAAATCTAAAGATCTCGAAACTAAAAATAATTGATCAAAATAAAAAACCCTACCTTTTTTTTTTTCTTTCATATGGGTTTGATGAAAGATTTGCATTTTCCAAAGAATATTACTAAAAACAAATACAGGACAGTAATCTTTATAGATCAGTAAGTAATCTTATACGAGATTCTCTGGCATAAGGCTACCTTTAATTTTCATGTATGTTTTTGGGTAGTGAGAGTGACTTAGCATTCCTGGATTGGTTTAAGAGCTTGTCACTCAGTTATTTTCAGTCTAATTTCATTTTGCTTTGCTGACCTATACATTTGCTTTAATCATTCTGTTTGGTGTGAGAAACTGGGAAATAAAACATCTTGGTAAGTTTTAGATGGGCAGACTTAAGTTTGTGACCCCAAGAAAATAATCTAATTTCCCTCATTTACCAATCTGTTAAATAGAGAGATAAAATCAAAGTTTACCTAATTAAGGAGTGTATTGGGCTTTCATGCCCAGGTTTTGGCAGCGGTGGGGCTACAGGGGTGGCTTCTGCAAGAAGAGGCGAGAAGCTTCCTTCATCTCAGGCAGAGCCAATGCCAGCTCCAGGACAGACCTGCTGCTGTCCAAGGCCGAGCCCATCAGAGATAATACCTGAAGTAATTGTGTCCAGAAAAGAGAAAAGTGATAATGTGTTAAAGGAAAACTCTTCAGGCACCAAGGTCAGTGAAAGAGGCCAGGAGGTGCTCCAGGTGCTGGATCTGAGTTCCCTGCAGCCCGTGGTGCAGACCATGGAGGGTCAAAGAGATGCAGAGATCTGCCCTCAGCCTGTTGAGGAGACTCATGCCAGAGCAGGTGGATGCCCAAAAGAAAACCGTGAACCTGTGGGAAGCCCATGCTGTAGCAGGCTCCTGGAAGGGACCTGAAGACCTGTAGAGAGAGTTTCCTGGTGAGACTTTGGACCCTGTGGGGAACCCACACTGGAGCACGCTTTCTTTGAAGGACTGCACCCCTTGGAAAGGGACCCACATTGGAGCAGTTCATGAAGAGCTGTAGCCTGTGGAGTGGACCACATGTTGGAGCAGGGCAGGAACTCCTCTTCCTGAGCAACAGCCAAAACAACATGTGGTGAACTGACTGTAACCTGTACCACTGGGGGGTGGGGGGGAGAGAGAGGCTGGGAAGGAGGGAGGGGTTCAGGGAAGGTGTTTTTAAGATTTGTTTCACTTCTCATTGTCCTGCTCTGATTCTGATTGATAATAAATTCAGTTGACATCCCCAAGTCAAGTCTGTTTAGCTTGTAAGAGTAATTGATGAGTGATCTCTCCCTGTCCTTAACTCATAAGCCTTTAATTATATTTTTTCTTCCCTCTCCAGTTGTGGAAGGGAGTGATAGACAGGCTTTGTGCATATCTGACATCCAGCCAGGGTCAATCTACCACAGACAGTTTCATAAATTATCTGTATAAGGGTTTGTGAAGTCATTGGAGTATACGGTAATGAATGATGCACAAATAAGTCCTTTTATAAATTAAACACCAGTTGAAAAGTATACAATAAATAAAGGTTATGGTTAGTAATTCAGGGTAGTTTCCAGCAGTGTTTTCTGTGCTATTTTAGTAAAAAAAATCAGAGTATGAAGAGATTTACAACAAGGTATTCATTCTAAAGCTGTCCTGGCTAATCTCACAGCTCCATTTTTTTTTCTTCCTACCACCCTCAGAAAGGTTCTGAATGGTTGATCTTCCCTCCTAGTCATTAAAATCTCTAGTTTCCCAAGTACTCCATTGATAACCTTTCAAGCATGTCCACTCTTTTCTGTTCCAAATGTCTTAGTTTTGCTACCACTCTAAGCTCCCTTTCAACTCCCCAACCCTCTGGAAGCCATCCTTAACTACATAGTACCACTGTGCCACCCCATCTATATACCCTGCCCTGAAGTTTCTGTGTTCACCAACCTTATCTTTCTTGCCCTCCAAGTCCTGCAAATAACATAGTCAACTCCCCCACTTCCTACATAATTTAAAAATGCTTGATGGTCCTATGATTTCTGCTGTTGCTCTCCTACTGATCATGCAAAATGACTTTTCTTCCCTTTCTTCCATACTCCCTGCTTAGCCAGGAATATAGACTTGGCTGCTGTGGGAAGGATTTACCCTGACAAAAAACTTGCCAAAATCCACTTGGATGCAAGCAACAGTATAGAAACTGAGATCCAAGAACAAAAAGGGCAAAAAAGATATAGGACAGCCTTGCCCAAGAAACTGTGTTAGTTGTTCTTTTTTTAACTTAAATGAGTTGGAGAAGGGAACAAACTTGCAATTTTTCCAGTTGGACAAATCTGAAGCTGGTGGTAGAGACTTGCAGAAGGATTTGAAAATGTTATATGAGTAACATCTGCTGATGGATCAGCAGATGAAATGCAGTGTTGATAAGTGCAAGGTAATATGCCTGAGGGAGAATATGACAGGAAGTTAGCTGCTACTTCTCATGGAAGTGATTCTGCAGCTACTGTTGACAGTTCTCTGAAAATTTCAACCCAGTGTTCAGCATCAGAGAGATGAACAATATATTAAATAATTTTATATATATCATACACAATTAAGAATTATAATTATATTATATGTATTGTTATATATTAATTAATGTATGGTTTGCAAGCAGTTTCAATGCTATGTGCAGTTCTTTTGACCTGTATCTTCATCATTAAAATAGACTTTAAAAGAAACAGAAGAGATTTTCTCTTCAAAAGTATTTCCTACTTTGGGGCATGGGGAGGTTAGCATTTCAACT
The DNA here is from genome assembly GCA_013397115.1 of Edolisoma coerulescens. Lineage (NCBI taxonomy): Eukaryota > Metazoa > Chordata > Aves > Passeriformes > Campephagidae > Edolisoma > Edolisoma coerulescens. The sequence continues at coordinate 570,484 of VWZW01005257.1, read as the reverse complement.
TATGAAAATAAGCTAGGTCAGGGGCATTTTAGTAAAGAGAGTTAAAATTGTGATTTAATGGAGCAAGTGCATACTGATTATTCACCATTTCTCATTATCCAAAAAATAGCTAATACCTAATGAAATTATCTAGCAACTGATAAACTGGTTTAAGCATGAACATAGAAGTACTTCTGTGTATAATTAGCTATGATTGCTTCTAATAGGAATATGGCTTGGGTACACATTTAGCTTGGCAAAATTTAGTCATAGGCTGGCTTTGGAATGATAACCCATGCAAGATTTATATAGTACGTGCCCTGTTTCCTGTATTATTAAATTAAACATCTGCCACCAAGTAGTGTCAGAAGAATTTGAAGAATTTAAAAATGCTCCAGGGTCTTACGAATACGGCTGCTGTTCTCCCACTGATCACAGAAATGATAAATTAGCTTAAAAATAAAAAAAAAATCCCAAACCCCCCAAAAAATTACAACCCCCTTCCCCCCCAAAAAAAGATTAGTTCTTCTCATTTACGGTTCAGTGCTTGGCATAATCCCACTTGACAGATCCAACATAAGAAATAGCATAAATTAGACCTGTAGACCTATGGAAATTAAGTTAATAACTTGACATGTATTTTTTACAGTGATTGGCAGGTGTACTGATATTAAGCATATCCTTTTTTCCCCTGCATTGTGTTACTTATTGCACACTTGTTTTTGCTAATATTTCCAATGGGAACAGGGTTCCTAGCCCATTTATATTTTCCAGGATCAGACTGTACAATAAAATCTATTTCAAAGAAAGAAGCATAATCACGCAAATCTTTGGTGCTTGCCACAGCTCCCCCTGCCAAAAGAAAAGAGAAACTCCTTCAACAAGGAGAACTTCTATCAAAAACGGAAAAAAAATCCTTACTGGCCCATAACTAGACCATTAACTGAAAATCTCCTGGAAAGTAACAAGATTTTTTTTTTTTAATTAACGAAATAAGAAAAAGGATTCCTGACAAAAGATCCATTTTTGACATTACACACATCACTTTTCTAAAAATACAACATAGTTTACTTTTGAAACCATAATATTATATTGTGAATAGTAAAGTTCGTAAGTATGAAGCTGATATGAAACATTGAAGCAATAACTCTGTGTTATGATGCACAAAATGGCCAGAGCAAAGTAGTAAATGTCAATTGATAAATCAGAGATAGGGACCATGGCTTCGCATCAGGTTTTGCAAATGTTAGGTTTCTTAAGTAACTGTTTCTATTAAAATGGGTGTCTTTCCAATTACATCAACAGACACTGATCTAAGCCTCAGGTCTGAAGGTTTTAAGCATGTCACAAATCAGAGGTGGAATACATTTGTGTTTTCTGTGACATAGTTTCAGATCTAACCTTTAAGTGTTTCTCTATAGGAGACTACGCTGATGTAAATAAAACTGAGGGATGTAAATACACATGAATATATTACAGATAAAAATAAATCTGGGAGACAATCCAGCCAGCAATCAATAAGAATCCTGCATTATCATTATGTCGAAAGAATGACAGCTATTTATCTCAACTTTTTTTTATATAACTCCTAGAATTTCTGTATCAAGCAACTGACATTCTACGAAGGAAAGGTCACTGCAAACATATGCATACCCTCTAACTTTATATAGGTGAAATAAAAATGGCTTTCTAGGCAATCTTTCTTTTGCTGGATGAAGATAAACTTTTTTTACGCAGTTTTTCCCCTTCCTATATCTAAAGGATCAAATTAAGATGAAACTTGCATTTTCCTAATTTATTCAGGAAATTTCCTCATGTAGGAAAAAATTTGACTGCCAACCAAA
>VWZW01005257.1:507316-568646 GCA_013397115.1 Edolisoma coerulescens | reverse complement strand
AAAAAAAAGGAGGAAGAAAAATAAATAGGAGAGTGCACAAGAGAGACAGAGACAAAGCAGGTTTTTGAATGAAATAAAATGGGTAAGTTTCAGAGATAACTAGTTTATGCTATGTGGCTGTTAAGAAAGCAGTAGGGATATAGAGATTCAGAGGAAGAAAAGGATACCATAGTGCAGTCAGGTTCAGTGAGCTATATAATCTACTTAAAAGTTTGATTAGAAATTCTATTGTGTCTGGACAGTAGGCAGGCTGCCTTGTAGACATGAAGGAAAGCAATGGGTTCTTAAACTTTCATGTGGCAGCACTCTCATTGTTGTCTCTTTTTATTAACGGCATGGAAGCAACCATGATAGTTCTAAATGGGTAGAGCACTGATTGTCTTAAGTGAGCTTCCTATCTATAAAGCCCCGATAGTCTCCCTGTCTGCTGTATTTCTATAGCAACAACTGAAGGGCAGCAGCACATTGATGAAAAAAGTAGCAAAACACTCTCCTGCAGGTATAATTTGTTCTTATCTTAACTCTAGTTCTCTTTCAAAGATCACTCCTTCTCTACTGGAGGATGTCAAACTGTGTTTGCTTCAGAGAGGTGAAAATGTTTAAGAGCAGAACAGTCATGCCTACCATCCTGACATAACATCCACTCCAGAACACTTATACTGATAAATGAGTATCTATGTTCAACGCATGCATTTTGTAAGTATATCTTGTACCTTGTTATTTATTTATTTTAATGCCCTCTGATACTGGGCATTACCTATAGCCTTAACCTCTAATCTATTACTTTACCTATAACTAAGGTAAATTCAAAGGATGATATTAAAAGTTTTTTCTCAAATTATCATCTGGCTTTGCTATAAGAAGTACTTGAGATTATGTTTTATGAAAATATTTAAGAATAATGTGATTCTAATGTAACATCTGTAAGAAAGCTATAAACCAGAGAAAGTTGTTTACAGGAATCTGTAAAATGTGAAACTTAATTTCAGTGATTCATATATTAATGAGTTGCTCCGTATTAACTCAACATAGCAATCTCTACATAGTCTCAGATTTTTTTAAAATATGCATATGATTACTGAAATATTTTTTTTTCCATTTCACACTGTAGAGACAACTGAATTATGCAAGTTTCATTAAGTACTTCTTTGCCATTAACATTGAAGATGATAAGTGTGCTGTGCTTTAAACTTACTTCACATTATTTACTCTGCAAATAAGGTATAACAAAATATTTACAAATATTTATTTATTTTATAACATAAAATAAATTTATGTTATATACCCTGTAAATAACATAAAGAGAAGTTCAAGGTCATAGGCTAAACATAATTTTACACTAGCCTTGCATATGCAGTAACAATAACTATATACCGCAAATTCATGTCATCAACATCATAACGACCAATGCTGAAACATTCTGGTACAACCAAGAAGGTGCTGTAATTATTTGGGTTTCCAACAATTTCTATTTTTCCTACAGCTTATTAAAACACTTTCATTTCTTCCCTGTAAAGTATATTTTATTCCAAGAGCACACAAGACAATTGCATCAGTTATACCATAATGTGTTCATGTTATCATCTGATTCAAACAGATTTTTACTTTCTGTATTCATGTCAGAGAGAGATTGTGAATTAACTGTGAAATCCTTGAAATGGTGACCTGAATCTGACATAACTTTAAGTGGTTCCTGTAGTTTTTAACATAAATTTATTTGAGTTTTCACTAAATTGCTTGAGAAACAGAAGAATAACACTTCTTTTACCCCTGAATAGCAACCTATGTTCATCAAGCTTCTGTAAATCAGAAGCAAGTTTTCTAGATTACACTTAAGGACAGAACTTCAAAAATCAAGAGCGAATGTGCAGATGGAGGAGAGCTTTTAATTAATTTTGTTGTATTTTATTGTAGATAGATTTTATCCTTTTTATCCACAGGATATTTATTTCACTACTGAGGACTTTTAATTTTCTGTTCCCTCCAAATACCGGAAGAAATTACTAGATAAATTATTGCTGATGGCTGGACACCATGAATTTTAGACTTGTGGTCCCAAGTAAATTAGGTCAACAGTACAATAATCCAAAGGCAAAATACTGTCACATTTCAAGAGGAAAAACTGAATTGCTTTTTAAATTAATTATCGTAAGTTTTAATGAGGATAAGGTCTAGTTACTTTGAACTCTGCTCTACATTTTAGAGATGGTAAAGAAGACTCCTAATTACAGCACATTTTTACTTCTGTAGCATATCTATATTCTGCTGCATGAATTCACAGAAAGAAGATGCAATTGACTTCAGACAGTATATAATATTTCCTTTCATTTCAGCAGGCATTCATAGCTATGGAAATTACAGACCAGAGAAGACAGAAAAGACATGATCAAAACATATCCTAAACCCTGAGGTCTTCAGTGCTTGGAAAGCAACATAAACTTCTGTCTAGTCATGCTAAAAAATATCAGCATAGAATTCCAGATCAGCTCTGTGCCTCAGAAAAGATATGATCTAATAGCTTTTATGGAACACTCTTCAGTATTCATGTTACGAGCCGCAAAGCTATTTGCAGCATCATGGACACTTAAACACATAAAGAAAAATGGCACAAGGAGATAAAACTGAAATAATACTATTCAAAGTCATGAAAGAATCATTACAGGAAGAAGGACAAACAGTTGAAATAGATAACTATGAGGCATAGCAATGCACTTTTCCTTGTTGAATATTTGACCAGGGATGTTTGGAAAAGTGTGTCAGGGACAGAAGAAATAATCTGCAGAAATCTCTGCAGTAGAAAATGTTTCCATTTGTGGTGGGTTGACCTTGGCTGGACACCAAGTGCCCATCAAGCCACTCTACCACTTCTGCCCTCAGCTGAATAGGGGAGAGAAAATATGATGAAAGGCTTGAGATAAAGACACGGAGAGATCACACAGCAAGTACCACCACAGGCAAGACAGACTCCGCTTGGAGAAATTAATCTAATTTATTGCCAATCAGAAGTTGAGTAGGATAATGAGAAATAAATCCAAATCTTAAACCACCTTCTGTGCACCCATCCCTTATTCTTGGGCTCTGCCTGCCTTCCTGTTTTATGTCTCTAGGTCACATTTACAGTTAAATAAAAGCCATACTATAGGCTTAGGCATATGGTCTTGTTTGCACCTTAATTGTGCACCTCTTATAATCGAATCATAACAGTCTGTCATATCCACAAAGTCAGAGGGCACAATCAAGTGGTGCTTTTCAGCCAGCAGCTATTGAACCAGTATTGCTTAAATGAAAAGCATAATTAAAGTGTTAATTACAATTCTAAAGGAACAAAAATATGCTAATCATGACACTGCAGAAATTGACATGCTTTAAGTCCCTAAATAGAAATATTATGTTTATAGCTTTCCTCAACAATGTGATATAGAAAGCAGAGATGAATTACATAAAATACAGAATTAACAATCCTTGTCTTGAAGAAAATGGGAGTCATAAAACATTTTGGAAATGATGAAATACAGTAAACTGAAACAACATGAGATTGAAACAGAAAAAGTTTCCTATGTTTTCTTTCCAGACAAGTAGAATTTGTGTAAACTAATTCCTTGTGTTCTCTTGCTTTTAGAAGGCTACATAGAACAAGATTAGGGCATGGTTAACTCATAGAAAAGCAGAGAAACTATAAGGAAAATGTCCAGCTGTGCATTGTGAGGTCATCATAGCAACACAAATCCCCAAACTAGCATGATATCTGATGACATGTATCTGGTGTGTACTCCCTCATCAGGGTGAGAAATTGTGAAGGGCAGCCGCAGTGAGGCTGAGCATTATCTTAAAGCTGCAGTCATTCAAAGGAAAATCTCAAAGAGAATTCTCAAATTGTAAAGAAAATAGTTAATGATCATCACAGGATAAATGGCATACACAGGAAACTGGGAAAGCATGTATTTGAAGAAGTCAGAATGGCGATGAGGAAGAAGCATCCATTAATTTGTGAGGTTATGGAATTTTTCATCCTATAGAGAGTTTAGATCATGTTACTTAAAGGATTTAAACTGCTTTAGCATGGGACAGTTGCTCTGGAGTTTATGCCAAATCTCTTTGGAAGTCAACAAAACAATGTAAAAGATTATTCAAGAAAGAATGTTGATATTCTAGCTGCTCATGTTTCAAGGGTAGAGCAAAGTTTTGTCTGTCTTTGACTATGAAAAATGGCAACAGGATCATGGGAACTTCTGTTGGGTCTAGAAGACATATTAAAGCAGAGTGAGTTTCATTTTAGGGGAGTTGTTGCAGTCTTTTCTGAGGAACTAACCAAATCAGGTTCACATCATTTTAGAGTCTGCATATAATGGGGTGCATGATATTTCTTTCACATGATGAAACAAGCTGACTTGGAGTGTGCTCCAGGATGAAGAGAAATGAAAGAAGGTGCAATGGGAGGACATAGGTGGTAGACTCAAAGGAATTTGAAGCCTGTGGGAAATATCCTGGGGAACAATGCTGATCCTTTCATAATAAAAAAGAAAGAATTAAAGTGGATTGGTAATAGCAAGATACCTACTGGAAACAGTAGCTACAGTCATTCAAATTAATTCTTGCCTTGTGTTCTTTCAACTCACAAGAGACTGCAGGTTAGGCTAGTGATGAAATCTGAGTTCAGAGAAATCATAGCCCCTTCCACTTTCTCAGGGGGCATCAAACAGAGGTTTCTGTGTATATTTTGGAGAATAAGGAAAACTGAACACTTTCTGGCATCTAGCCAACCTCCACTGGAGTGTAAAATGTATTACAGATGAGTTTGGAGGAGAGGCAGCAGGGCCTGAGCATTCCGGTTAAAGCAAAAGGGGAAAGTTTTAGCTGTGCTCTCTTAAAGACCTTGGTCTGTGATGCCCACATGATGGGTGAGAAGAGAAAAAAGTCCTCTTATTCCTAACTTCTGCATAATGCTTTGAACTGAAGAGTGCAAGGAAGTGAGTACAGAACATCTTACCCCTGAGAAAGAAATCAATGAGCAATTTCATAAATGTTTTTCATGTGATGTGTCTGCCCCCTGGGGTTGTCACAGAAGAGCTTTTTTGAAAAAAACAGGATAGATCTCACTGAACTTGAAAACCATCCTGTAAATCTCTTATTTTCAAGAAATTCAGATAAAAATGCCAAGGCACCATTGGCTGTTCAATTTATCACTGATGAGTTTGTGTCTGGAATAGGAAAAAGAAGTCCATGTAATATTGCTCAAATCAGTTAGGTTAGTCCTTCAAAATCATAACATTGTTTTAAAGATCAGAAAATGCATGTTGCTCTCCAGTTTTAGGTACAGCAGTTTGGAAACATAAATATATAAACTTGAGTTTCTTGGTGAAGCACTGTTCTGCAACTGTGTTGGCCCATCCTGTCTCCTTCCTTATCTTACATGATCTGTTCTCTAAATCACAGAAGTATATTTTTCCCCTGCCATGAAATAAATGAAAAGTAAGGACATAAGAAGATGATGGGGCAGATTGCAGTCATCAGGCACAGGGCTTGGTCAGACAAGTGTATTGACCAGCCGCAATCTACAACCAGACAATTTTATACCCCATTCTGTTTGCTCCTCCTTTGCTCCCTTCTGTTTCCCCTTCCCATGCCCATTGCCTCATTAATTGGCACACTCCCAACAACAATCTGAACCCTCAGGTTCTAATCCTTACCAGTTTCAAAGTCGTGGTTTGCTTGCAGTTTTGTGATCACAATATCAATTTACACACTTAAATTTGTGCGCCTAAGAAATGCTTGTTTCCAGTCTTTGTCTCTATTATGTGCTTCTATCAGATCTACACTTCCAAATGTTTTGTGTATCGTTTCTCCCTTTTCCTTGGTGTCCCATTTGAGAAGGCTGTTGATCAGAAAACCTTACTGAAATAAACATTTCCATATTGAACATACCATTATCAATTAATTTGACTGGCTAGCTTTCGTTGAACTTCCCCAATGCAGCTTCTTTCCATTTCCTTCTGTGCTATCGCTGGTCATCAGAGAGAGATCAGCACCTCTCTCTCCACTTTCCCCCTTGAGGAAGATATAGACTGCTGTGAGGTCACCCTCTGACTTCTCTTCTTCAGGCTGAACCAAATTACCTCAGCTGCTCTTTATGAGTCTTGCTCCTGAGGCCTTTCACTATTTTGACTGCCTTCCTCTGGACATACTCCAAAAGCTTTATATTCTTCTTAAACTGAAGTGCCCAAAAATGCACACAGTACTTAAGTACTCTGAAAATTCAATGAGGGCAAATCCAGGGTCCTGCACTTGGGGAGGAATAGCCCCATGCACCAGTACAAGCGGAGGAAAGCACCTGAGCAAAGTCTGCTGGAAAGGAGCCCTGCAGAGAAGGACCTGGGGGGTCTTGAGGGACAAAAGTTGTCCATGAGTCAGCAGTGTGCCTTTGTGGCCAAGAAGGCCAAGAGAACCCTAGGGTGCAGTAGCAAGATCATTGCCAGCATTTCGAAGGAGGTGATCCTGCCCCTCTGCTCAGACCTAGTGAGGCCACATCTGGAGTGTTGTGTCCAGTTCTGGGATCCTCAGTTCCAGAGAGACATGGAGCTCCTAGAATAGGTCCAGTGGATGGCAACAAAGATGATCAACAGACTGAGCAACTCTCTTATGAGGAAAGGGTGAGGGAGCTGGGCCTGTTCAGCCTCGAGAAGAGATGTCTGAGAGGGGACCTCATCAATGTCTATCAGTATCTGAAAGGAAGGTGCCAAGAAGATAGAGCCAGGATCACCAGGCAAGTAATAGGACAAGAGGCAATGGGCAGAAACTCTCATACATGAACTTCGATCTCATACATGAGATGTCATACTCTCATACATGAATATGAAGAAATTGATTACTGTGTGAGTGACCGTGGACTGGAACAGATTGCCCAGAGAAGCTCCGGAGATATTCAAGAACTGTCTGAATAAAATCTTGTGCCATGTGCTCTAGGATGACCCTACCTGAGTGGGGAGGTTGGGCCCTTTCAACACTTTCGATCCCTTTCAAGCTGACCCATCCTGTGATTCTGTGAGGTGAGGCCACACCTGCATGGTGTAGGGCAGGACAATCACCTTTCTTGACTGGCTGGAGATTCTGCGTGTGGTGCACCCCAGGGCACAGCTGGCCCTTTTGGCTGCTGAGGAACACTATTGACATATTGTCAGCAAACCCCCAGTTATCTTTCCATGGGGCTGCTCTCCAGCTGCTTGTTCCACAATTTGTATATATTTGTATGCATTTCCAGAGAACTGAGTATTTGTTGCAGCTATATGTAGCTTATCTGTGAAACTGAATTCTGGGGGAACTCAGATGATGGATCTAAAATCAAATATACAATTAGAACATAGTTGCTTCCAGTGCATATAATCAGGGAGCTCATATCTCTCATCCAGAAAATAAAGAAGACATTTAATAAAATTCCTAATAGCAAGTTTGAAAGATTAAAACCAAACAGATTTCTCTTTCATTTTTTCTCTCCAAAGTTTCATATAATTTCAACTAGACAAATAAACTCTGGATGCATGAGTTCAATTACTATACTCATTATTCAGTGCAACTATATTATTCAATTAAATTGAAATTAAAACTAAATTGAAATTACAATCTGAGTAAACTACTGCAGGAAGTTATAAGTAATATTGTATTTGTGCTACACTTCTGCTGCATTTCATTTAAAATTCACATGAAAATATAATTAAATCAGTATTAGTAACTTATTTTAGTTTTATGTTAATCATATTTTAATGGAAACACAAGAAGAAACAGGAAAATCACAATTAAGTCAGCATCTTATTTGCAGGTCTAAAGGCAAGTCCTCAGAGTTAAGGTTTTTTCAAAGACTATGCTTTCCACATGTCTTGCCTGTTATAATGAAAATGAGAAAGGTAAGTAATGTATATAAGGACAAGTTTTAGATGTTTGTTGATGGTTTGTAATACCTTCATGTCTCATTACCAAACGACTGTAAAGCAAACTGCTCCTCAGTGTAATATCAATATGTGGCATAAAAAGATATCCAAATGGTTGTTTGGATGTCTTCAGCTTTATGGAATATTTTCTGTCATTATTCCCTGTTAGGAGGGTTTATTTCTTTATTGTTAGCATTACCAAGAAAGTATTAATATTTGTATCTTTATATAGTAACACATCAAGTCTCCAGATTTATATTTGACACAAAGCAGTGCACCTAAGGCTGTATATTGACACTGTGCTTCTCATTTATAATCAGCACAAAATGCAGGCCATTTTACACTCATGGACCAAAATACATGCTTTAGTGGAAATTGTGTTGAAAGTGTTTATTTAAGCTAAATTTAAAAAAAAAAATATTTACGGTTATGTTAAAAATCAATTTTATTCAGCAAAACAAACTTAAAATGTATGGTTAATGTCTGAGGGTGAAGATTATAGAGTTTTTACAGTGTTATAAGGTATTCCTATTATGGCACAATAATGTACAAAATCAATTTTTGTAGAAGAGCACATGTAATAATTGAAGTGGTACAACTGTGATGGAGCAACTTACTTGTTCTACTTAATAGTGATTCAATATAACTAGAAAGATTCTATAACTGCTCAAGAATACCTCCAGTGGGCTTCATGGAGGTGATGAACAACCAGTCTTTGAAAGTAGTTTTCTTATCACTTCTTTCAATGAAAACTTAAAGTTTAGCCAAATGCATTTAATTTAAAATATTGTGATTTTTGTTTACATTTCTGAAAAAAAAGAGGCATATTTTAAGCTGACAAATTACTTCAGCAGTTAACGTAACAAGATTAAGACTAATACACAACATTTTTATGCTAGCAGAAGAAACAAACTGCTGAACTGATGGACTTCTCTGAAGAACTGTTGTTTACCACATGCAAAAGTTCCATTTTCCTTTCCTTTCTGAGGCATTCTCTTAACCTTCAGAGACTTCTGAAGAAGCAGACAACTCTTCAGAAAGCTAGGACTATGGATTTATTGCCATGAACCCCAGAATCTTTTCTAAGAAAATCCCACCATATATTTTTTATCTGATCATTTAAGTGATCTCTGCTGACAATGCAGCGTATGCAAGAAAAAAAATGTAATGCAAACATAAAAAACCAGCACCATATGCCAGCATTTGTGAGAATATCACAGAGATGCCACCGCAGCATTTATTCTCAAAGCAAAAGAAAACGTGAATGCAAGAGAATAACTACTGAAAGTCCATAATCTATGTTTCTAAAAAAACCTGACAATACTAAACCAGAACAGCATTACTAACGCCTTCCATTATTAATGAGCATGTAGCTCACAAAAATTTCCTATTGTTGCTTTTAAATACAGATTTTTTTTTAAATGTCTAGCAGACACTTTTGAATTTAGATATCTAGAAGGAGAACCTTACTCTAGGGAGTTTATATGGGACAGATGTACTTATCCACAAGGAAAGGATGATCCTCCTAGCTGCAAACACAACTTTAAGAAACAGTTTCTTCTCTTACACAGCAAAATCATTTAACGACAAATATCTCTGAAACCCTCTGTCTCAAGCTTGAGTGCCTGATTTAATACTATATTTATTCAGCCAAACCTTCCCCTGTCCCTACTGTTGGTAACCAGTCTTTTGTACTGGTACAGCAGCTGTTTTCCTGAAGACTGGGAGGAATTAAGACCTTTTCTCTCAAAGCAGTTGTCAATAACATTTCATTGAGCTACTGGTGACATAATTCTTACAACTGTTTTTGTAATCATTGCATTTCTTAACGACTGACAGAACAGTTTTTTAAATAAAACTGCTGAGTACTTTTGATGAGCGTCAGAAAAACTCACAGCTACAGAAAATATTTGCTTGGAAAATATGCCATGACTTTCCTCAAATTAGTAGTTATAATTAAAGTACTATAAAGTGACCCAGACCCAGTTCTTCTCTTCCATTAGTTAGTTTAGACTAATGGAAAAAAAAATATTTCTAAATTATAAAAAAAATTAAGGAAATAACCTTTATATTTCATATAATTTATAACTGTTCATATTTCAACAGTACAGTAAGTAAATTATACTGTATTGTAAGACAATTAATTACTTTTGCTGACATATACTAGAGTGCCCTTTAGTACAAATATCAGTTTCTATGAATTTTTAAGATTAAAATCAGAATAAAATTGAGAAAGCAAGTAAGATAGAGGACATACTTATGAAAGACTTACGATAGCAGCTCTGATTCCTTCAAGTGTTGAGGTTTTTTTTATAATTGGCTCTGAACACCTTCTAGCACAAATGATTACAGCAACTAGTCCTACTATGCTTAACAAATTATAATTCTCTCTGGAGTACTGTCACAACAAATAAAATCAGTGGGACTACTAGCATGCTAACATATCAGCCTGTGGAGGTCAGGCAGAATCTTATCCATGAGATTCTATTAATTTTTTTTGAACATCCGGACATTATTGGGTGCCATCACATTTATTCAAGGTGTGACTGCAGTTGCTTTCTATTTCAAAAAACTATGAGGTAAGTGAAAACTAAAAGTCTACAGATTCTATTTATACATATAGTAATTTCTTTGTTATACTGGGTTTATGTTTTGGCATCAGACTACTCTTGGTGAAGATATTAGGATGCTGCTACAACACAAAATTGTATGTTTCTCTTATGACTTTTGAACGTCCTGCAGGACAGAAGTCTGCTGAGTTTATTCTTTCCATTAAAAAAAAGATAAAAAGAAAATGTAAAATACAAATAAATGCAATTTAACTATTATGGTCTGAATCAGGATTTTTTAACATTAAAAGTGGAAATAAGCTATAAGGTGATTTCAAATAGGCATGGAAAAGTTATCATACAGACACAGCCACTAGAATCTCTGTTTACATATTTACTCCATCCATACTATTCATAAGTGTAAATGACTGTGATGATGTAGATTTTGCAACGCATTAGAAATTTATCTTACTGAAAATCCAGATTTCCTTTACTATGAGAGTGTTTCTGAATGCTCCTAATAAACTTGCAAAAGCAATGCTCTGAAGACAAGTTGAATAAGTACTATCGTAATGGAAAACCCATATTTATAGTGCACTGGGAGAGTTAGGGAAAAACTGATAAACTACCTGAGATGTCCTTCTTAGAGGAATTCTATTGTTAACTTTCTTTTTAAGTGTGAAAAAATATTCTTTTAATTGCTCACTTGCAAGAACGTTATATTTTTTGTTATTTTAAGAGAATAAAGGTATTAGTAGAGACTAGTGTGGAAAGGTGAATATTATTTTTAAAATTATTTTCAGAATTCAGATGAATATTGTTTAATGGAGTGATTAAATAAATGGTTCATGAAAGAAAGAAATGGTTGCAGTTTTTTAAAAAAATACTTAAGCAATAGTGAAAACATAGAAACCCCTACAGGCACAGAATAAATGCTGTACCAATGCTGCACATTTCCTTCTCTTTTGCTCCCTTGCCCTAAGGGTAGTTTCCCGGGGGTCCAACTGACTAACTCCTGGCAAAGCTGGAATTTTGCATCCTAAAATTCAGGCTACTCACTTTACTCTTCACTGACCCATATTCTTCATGATCGGTGTGTGATCACAACAGCACAGGCTGCCTCAAATGATCAATATCTTAAAATAGAGAGGATTGATTATACGTTCATAGTAGAAATTAAACCTATTGTTTGTACCCAAAAGAGGGTAATTACTGAGCCCCAGTTTCACGAGAAGTACATTTGGTCTGCCTAAGATTGGGTGTTGAGCCTACCCAACTGTGTCTGATGTAGTTACCATTCTGCTCTCTGACAGCTCAGCATTTGTCAGATCAATTCCTTATTCATGATGAAACCTTCTTATAAAGCTTCGTAAGAAGATAATAAGAATATTCACTTCTTGTTATATTCTGGGGTATTTTTTCCTTCTTGGACCTTTCAGCTTAATAAGATGGCAGTCCACCTATCAACGGAGACAGACGTGCAACAAAAATCTTTCTGCTTTATCCTGCCCTACAGTTTGACCTAGGATGACAGGTATTTGCTTCAACATATAACACGGCTGTCACAGAGGGATATATCTTCAGTAATATTTATTAAGACATTTCTATTTTTTCTTATTGGTTAATATAAAAATTATGCAAATATTTCAGATATCTCTGAGTTTTTCAGAAGAAATCGGTCATGTTGCAATTACTTTGTTATTTCATTATTTCAAAATATGAAGCACTATTTTTTTATATATTTTAATATTACAGCACTAACGGTGATAGAATTGCTTTTGAAAGAGAAGAACAGGATGAAAAAGGTGGCAGGACATGGTCTATCATGTGATAATTCCTGCCACATACTTCCTTTGCTGTATTTTCAGATGGCTAAATTTAATATTATAGAAGATGTTAATATGGGTATGTTCACATATACCTGTGTTTACTTGCTGCATAATTTAAATAGGCTAACAAATACGTGCCTCATATGTGAAGACATACTAATATCAGTATATGTCCCACCTTACCTTAAGGAAGTAAGGAAGATACCTATTGGAACTTTATGGAAAAGTAGCTTTCTATATGGCGAGTGCAGAGAAAATCTCCACAAGAAAAGTCAACTATTTAATGTATTTTCTCTCTATTAACTTTGTAGGGAGCTTAGGGCAACCCTGCTGCTTGTTTTAAGTGTCTTATTTTTATACTTAAATAGGTGGCATTTTACATATGGCAGACAGGTCAAGGCTAAAAAAAAAGTAAAAGAAGTAGTTTTATCCACATCAGCTTTTCTGTGACAGCTCATTCTTGTGTAGGAAAAAAGTCTTTTACTTCACCATGCCTTTTTCTGATCCTTTCCTTTTCTATATCCTTCGATTAAAGCCTTAATCAGTGAAGGCTCAACAATTCAGGAATTTCAGTTTTATACTGCTGCAAAGTCCTGAGGATTTAAAAAGGCTTTTGATGGGAATCACTCATGAATATTTGTGAAATTCTACTGATTCTCAGACAAAGCTGTCAGCATTATTGGATGGTTTTGGACAGGCAGTGAACATTGTATCATTAATAAAGGTAAACAGTAGAACATGTGGCAGTCATGGGAAATAGGTTATGGTTGTTACGATAATCACACTAACACAAAAATCTATTAAAACAAAAAGATACATGAATGAGAAAAACCACATGTGCTCTATTATCTATATTAGCTCAGGATAATGCAAATAAATATAAGCTACATCTTTCTTCCCTACTGTGGCCATCTGTGTTCAGGAAAGATTTACCCCAGAAAAAGGTGGTAGAAGCTTCTATATGACCAAGTACCCTAGGGAGGTTTCTTACTTATAACAACATTTAACATTACACATGACTTCCCAAGAGTTCTGACATTAATAAACTGCTTAGGGAAAGTGTTGAATCAGTGGACTCTTTGACAGTCTCAGTTGCAATCACTTCTTCTTCACTTTTAAGTCTGTTCTGGCTTCTGGAAGATTCCTTAATAAAAAGAAGAAATGAAAGTTGATCAAAGGTAAGCATTCAAGGAAAGCTTTTCAAAAGCAGACAGTCACTGTGTGCCTGTTCCTGTCTAAGGAACAGGCCGAGCTTGAAAACCTTTGAAAATGTCTACCTCTCTCAGAAACGATGGTGTCTTCTAAGTAGTCAGTATGATTATATGCCCAAAGGATAACAAAGGCCACTGGCATGACATTATTAATATTCAAGCTTAGGTGTTGGAATCTAGATGATGCTATAATAAAAATAATAACTTATGCAAATGGAGAAGAAACTACAGATAATGCGGTTATCTCTTTCTCCAACTTACCAATATCTTATCTTCCACAAATAAATAAAGTGTTAATTCATTATTTAATTTAAATATCTGCTTTAAATGTCTGTCATTTCCAACCAAGGCAGCATCACAGAAAAATTCTTGTTCTGAACAACATGAAAACAGCAGGAAAAGGAGGAAAAACAGTGTCAGAGAGCAAGTACATTCAAATTAATTGAGAGGGATAACTAAAAAAAAAATAGCTGGTAATGTATATAAATAGAAAAATAACACTAGGAGAGGATTACCAAAATTACAGGCCAATAACAGAACATCTTTGGGCTTTGAACAGGTTGAGATGCATTCTGATATATGAATAACTAAATGAGAAATAGATTACCCTTCTGACCCTTCCTTCAATGAAGGGAGCTTTGGTGTTGGGTTTCTTCCTGCAAGACTGCCAAGTAAGCAGGATTGTCTGACATCATTAATCTCTGGAGAAAAGGTTTGACCTAAGCAAAGTAATGGACGTTATACAACTGCATGAACTTTAAGGTAATTAAACCCCATTAGGGATTAGGTAAATGCTAAACTTTTGAAATGCTTGGCTGTAACTTTTCACTTGACTAAAGACTCAAGATATAGATTCACTGGAAGTTTCATGGCATCATTACCCAATAGACTGCTCAAAGTACATTTCAGCAGTCTCAGTTTCTAGTGCAATTTTCACCCATAGCTATCAAAAAGATGCCAGTGTGTCTACAGATCTAGCCTCTATGAACTTGTTTTAAATAGTCACTGGATAAAACACAAAAACAATAGAGAGGCATAGATGAAAATGTCATCTCATTCTGTCCAAGAATTGTCCCCCAGCCACCAGATTAGAAAGGTTGTAGCTAATCTTCTTCATTATTTTTTCTTAAAAATTAATCCTTAGGTCTGTAATATAGTGAGGAACAGATGCACAAGAATACGTCCACAAAAAAAGAATAACCTGCCAAAAACCCAAGAGAATACAGGTTTGACTTCTCTTACAGAAATAAATATATATTAAGTAAAGTAAATATTTGCTTTGCTGTTGTTACAGGATGACTTCTTTTGTCTGGGTTGATTGTATTTTTTTTTTTTTTTGAGGGGGTGGTGTCCTTTTTAACAGAATGAGGTAAAATAGCAAAACAATTATGTGGTATAAATTCTGGCCAAAGATATCTAGTAATTTTAAGATTAAGATGCATGAATTCTGGATAATAGGTTTTTAGTATATGTATTTATGGTTTTGGGGTGTCTTGCTGATCAGATTTGGGATATTTCTACCAATGTTACTGATTACTGAGAGTCCCTTTCCTGCATGTTTAGCCATTTCATAGAATCATAGAATGTTTTGGATTGGAAGAGACCTTAAAGATTGTCTGGTTCCAACCACCCCTGCCATGGGCAGGGAAACCTCCCACTATAGACCAGGTTGCTCAGAGCCCCATCTAAGCTGGCCTTGAACGCTTCCAGGGATGTGGGCATCCACAACTTCTCTGGGTGATCTATTCCAGTGCTTCACCACCCTCACAGTAAAGAATTTCTTGCTCAAGTCCAATTTCAATCTGTCCTCTTTCAGTTAAAATATCCCTTGCATTATCCCTTGCCCTGTCATTACAGACCCTGGTAAAATTTTTTACTCTGTCTTTCTTATAAACTTTCTTTAAAGTATTGGAAACCTTCATGAAAGTGTCCCCAGGGCCGTCTCCAGGTTTAATAATCCCAGCTGTCCAAGCCTTTCTTCATATGAGAGGTGGTCCCATCATCTGACCATATTCATGTCCCTCTGTACCCACTACAAGAGGTCCACATCTTTCTTATAAGCCCCCAAAGCTGGCTGTGGTACTCCAAGCGGGATCTCATGAGAGTGAAACCTGCTGGCTGCGCTTCTTTTTATGCAGTGCCTGATACAATTGTGTTCCTGGGCTGCAAGAGCATATTGTCACACACTACACACAGAATGTGCAAGGCTTTTGGATTCCGCAGTGGTAGTCAGGGACTTAAAAATGGTTATGGTGGTGCTGAATGTTGAAATATTTAGAAGTATGTCTGCACATCTAAGTTGTACTTCTACCCAAGTGATGTAGTGGATGAATAATATGCTCATAAGTGGGTTGAATGAGGATGGGCATACTGAATTACTCACCTTAAGCAAAACAAAATACTGAGATTATGAATATCCTGCAGATAAGATTAAGGTAATATCTACAGTAGCAACATATTTTTCATAAAAATTCCTGTTCTTCAGCAGGAACTGATCAGTAAATCAAAAGGATTTTTATGAGGCCTCTGTATGTACAGTGTTGGTTGGCTGCTTGCTTTTCCTTTGGAGTAGATTTGGTTGATGGCTTAGACAGAACATCAGGCGTGCTGTTAGAAGAGATATGGTAGATCAAGCACTTCTGCATTACGTGTTGGAGAGAATTTGATGAGAACCTGGAAAAAATTTCCAATTAAGTTTTCTCTATAGGAAGGGTTGGGCTTTTTGGGGGGGAAATGAAAAAGTAGAAAATAGTAGTTCACAGTCATAAATTGTCTTTAAAACTGTGTCCACAAAATGACAATGATTGGCATGGGATGATCAGGAACATTTCTTCAAAAAAAAAATTTCTGTTCCAAACTACAGTTTAAAGTAGATGTGGCCTAAGGCAACTTATCTTTGACTAAATCTTTATGCAACAAAGACAAGTGTTTTAGAGAAATTATTTTCTGAAATTCAGTTCAAAACTGTTATGAGCTAATGTTGCTATGGGACTTGAATTCGTGATTATTTTTTGACTCTGTCCCTAAGAACTGGCTTTTTTTTTTCTTAAATAATTTATTTTATTATTCTATTTAAGATTCAAGTAGAAAAGGTGCCAAATCCTAGGCACGATTTCTGTATCCACTGATAAATTTGTTCTTGCCTTTCACATGACAAGATCAAGCTCAAAAACATGCTACGTCTGAAAATGAAAAACAGGTATGTGTACTAACCATTCCTATGTTGTTTTCCATGCCCAGAAATGATGAATTAAATCAATTAGAGTATTAGACATTTTTCTGTGTTATAGTAACATACAATTGCAAGTATATTTTTATTTGCAAACAAAATATTCCAGTAGTTGACAAAAAGAAGATATTGAATCAAAAGTTAGAGAAATTATGTTTGTATCTTCAGTGACTCACAAGGGTGTAGGGCTTCATAAACTGATATAATTATTTGATAATTGTATAATGGAAGATTTGAGGTTTTGCTTCATCAGTTTTCTTATTTTCCAATCTTAATACATTTAACAGTTTGAAAATTCTGACAATTAATTATCCCTGGAAAAGAATTTTGTCAAGAATGCTATAAAATATTTATCTTATATCTCTAAAATATTGCTTAGTAACTAAGGTTGTGTGTGTGCAATATTTAAATGTTCTCTCTTTTTTCGTAAATGGAGAAAAATGTTAATATTTTGTCTTACCTCAGAGGAAATGTTTATCACAATAAATAATGATTTGATGCCGTACATATGCCAAGTACTGGTTAATCTGAATTCACTTTCAGTTTCTAATTAGACATCCGTTAAAAGTCCGTAACAGGAAATCTAATAGAGCTATGTTGTAATTTGTCAAAGAGATTAATGATTCACAGTGTTAAAGTGTCTGTAAATGGAGTTCTTATGTGAGTCATTATATAAGTTGAAATTAAACTCTTTTGCTTTTATGGAAAATGTTTCCAACTTGTGTTATTACCAGCAATTACAACATCAAAACATCCCAAAAAAGAAAAAGATGAAATGATAAAGCTATTTTTTTTTGCCATAATTGGAATACTTATGCTGAAAGTAACTGCCAAGACTAATGAAAACCATATTTTTTTCTCTTTCTCTTTCGCATTTTGACATTCCAAGATTTTATTCACAGAACTCTTAGCTGTACATTTTCCAAATCGATGGGAAAATTTGTGAAATAACATTAATTATTTGGGTAATATAGAATGAGTTGCACAAAAAATTCTCATATACTGAGCTTATTTATTCTAAGAATTGCAAGTGCAGGATGCATATTATGTCCCACACTCATTTGCAGTCCTTCAGAAGTCAGCAGAAACTCAGTATGTCAGTTAAGTATCACAGCTGAGTTAAGCAAGTTTTTTTACTGCCTTCACTTTTAAAGTATTTTAAAATTTGGTAAATTGTTTGGTAAATTTGTGTCTTATTTTGCTTTGTGTTTTATATTTTAAGAAACATTCTGGAAGATAAGGACAGAACATTTCCTTTGCCAAAATAAATAAGCATGTAAATAAATAAATTAATAAATCTTAAATGTCAGAGAACTTACCACGGGCTTTGAGAGCCTAGCAACTTAACAATAAGTTATTGGGTGAAAAAATGTTGACAATCTGTTTCCTCACTTTGTAGGGGAAGTAATTCATGTTCTATCATGTGAAATTCCCTTCACATGTCTTAGAAGGCAGATGGTATTCAAGATTTTCTCCTGCTGCTCTCAAAAGAAATGTCTTTTTCCAACACTGTCTAGCTTGTGTGTGGCAATACCTTGTCTTACTTGCCACGTAGATGGATGGTGCAAAGTAATACAACTCTGCCTGTAGCCCCTGTCTACCTTTTTAAAAGGTACCTTTAGAATTTGCAGAATTGTGTCTTTTGTAATTATGACAACAGCCCCTTATTAGCAAAAGCACAGAACAATTCACAATTGTTTCCAGTTGTGAAAGGACATGGTGAATCAGAGAGAACACAATGTACAAGGTCAAAATTCCATCTGGTTTGTTGGAGCAAGCTTGGTGGTATTCAGCATGAGATCAACAAGTTTCATTTCATATGGATTGTGCTTCAGAAGATGTCATATTTAGAGTAGTTTATAAAAATGTATGGCCTTGTAAAGGTTCATATATGCTTTCCAAGATACTTGACTTAAAATAAACTAGAAAACATGACATTTAGACGCAAGAGATAATTTTTTTAATGGAGGCAAAAAAAAGTTACCAATCCAATGTTAAATGAAAAAAAAAAAAAACCTAACTTGTACTTTAAAAATGTCAGGGAACAATTTAAATCCCATATCTGCCTATAAAATCATTGAGAAGTCTGAAAGCAGTATATGAAAATTGCAATACTACTAGAGATAAATATAATTATGTGCAAAATATAGAAAAAATTGATATATAATATGTTGAAAGTTATTCCACTTAAATACACAGAATTTCTTTTTGGAAATACACATAAGAAAATATTCTCTTTGGCAGAATATTTTGAACATTAATATATTGCCAAAAAAAGTCCCAACTAAAGATCTTGTTTTTAAATCTTTAAACTCAGGATCCAATACTACTGTGAACACCTCTCATCTCTCACTAAGTTACATGATTAGCATGAAATGGATGTCGAGACGTTTTCTATACCATTACAAACTACTGGAGCTGTAGGCACTGAGATGTGAATTCCTCCCTTCACATCAAATGCCTGAGTTAAATCCTTTTTTTTCCCTACTCATTCAGCATAATCATGTAATTTAAAATATTTTAAGCATTAAAAACAAAAGAAGTCAAAAACAAGCAAAGAAAACCCATTCCTTACAAATCAAAGCTAAACTGAAGTGGATAGTTGAAACTGTCATAAGCAAATGAAGGACATTCCTGACTTCTGAACATCGTGAATAGAGTTCTGGCATACTTGGTTATCCACAATTCTTTCTGATATAACTGGACTCTGATAGAAGCATTAATATATTGCTTTTCTTTTTGTACAATATTTTCTTCTTACATACTGCACTACAAGTGGTTAGGTACTCACAGACTTAAGTTTGTGTAACAGCACGGAAATACTTAAGTCACACCAACCTTAAAATGAAAGATTTAACTGCATGGATGGATTTCACGTTAACCACGGACAAGTCATCCAACTGAAGAGTTACACTTGAAAAGGGAAGGTAAAACCTAATTGGATGTCCTAGACTAGCCAAAACTGTTACTCCCTGGACAAATTCAGAATGCATTACCAAGAGTCTCTGAAATGCAACTAAACAAAGTTGAGAGCAAAGGGCAAAACTAGACTGTCTGCCTGATGTGTGATTTCAGGGCAAAGTAGTCCCCCTTGAAAACATTATCTGGAAAATTTTGACAAAACTACAGGAAAGTGAAAAATGCCTAAGATTTATCCATGATGTTCTCACAGGTGTATTTATCATTTTTATGTAGAAAGTGAGCAAATCAGAGTTTTAGATGCTACAGGTAGGCCATGCCGTAACACAAGTAATTTGCTATTATCTTGCTCTTTTACAAAGAGCTGTGCCTGTTACACCTGTGTCTACACTGACAAATTTTAGTCTGAGGGGCTGATAGTCACGGTCTACTGCTGCATTTTCTGATAAATTCCTTATCAGGTCAAGCACACTGACTTTCCACCAGAGATAGATTATGTCCCAGTGTCTTCAGTACTATTAAAAATGTGTTGTTCTTTTTTTGAGCAAATACACTTGTAGATCTGCACATGGTTCTTGAATCTAGTTTTAATTTTCTATAACATTAATCAAATTATGTCTCTTTCTGTCTGCAAATTAGGAAAATTCCTACATTCTTTTTTCCATGTGAAGGATACAAAAAGTTTGAGTAAGGGGTGGTCTTCTGATAGAATATACTGAGATAAAAATTAATAACAACTGCTTTCAAAGTTGTCATAATAAATTACTTTTCACATGTTAGATAGACTTGGAATTGATGATTAAAGGAGACAGCATAATTTATTGTTAAAAGTAGTTATTATTCACACTGTAAACTATATCAAGACCAAGGGAGCATAGATTCCTTGATCAGATGGAAGAACATGCATTCTTTATATCCAAGTCTTGTATCCTGTGAAGCAGTGAGGTGATTTGTCATTTAGCATTATAAGTCTGGCTCTCACAGGCCTCTTTAGCTCCCAGTAGCCACGCTGCTAATAATTTTTCATTCTGGAAAAATAAATTTCAGAAAAACAAAGATATCTCAGGCCTGTAGTCAAGAAAAGGAATCCTGAGCTGAGATGCTAACCTTTAGCATGATGTCACTAAATACCATGGTGGGGATAGGGCTCTTAAACAAAACTGGGCCTTGCTGGAATTTTGCTTTGCATGTGCAAATATTATTTGGCATTATTTTCAGTATAACCAAGAGTAACCAAATCACACATATAGCATCAGTATAAGTGTCCTGGGTTGCAGAGTATTGTACTACCATCTCCATGAAACCAGGAGGGGTGGTGTTCCTTGTCTCCTCCCTCCAGACTATCTCCTGTTAATGGGCCCATCAAGGCAATGCCCCATGACTCACAGATAACTCGCTCCTGAACTATCTCATGTNCTGACAGGGTGTCAGGTTGTATTCTGACTCTGACAGTGGTTTCTTTTTGTACTATTGCATTTATTTTATTTTTCCTATTAAATTGTATTTCTGACTTGAGTCTCTCACTGGTTTGTTTTCAAACCAGCACAATAAGCCATTAGAATACCTCCAAACCACAACTGAAGTGTTGAAGTAAGAAACTTCTGTTTTAACACAATAAGTATATAGGAAACATGGTAAAACATGGGAAATGAAATGACAGTTCCATTAAGACAGCTGCAGAGCAAGCAGGAAAGGCATTGGTCACTGCAGCCTAGGCTTCCCTTGACCTTCACATTCCCCACTAGCCCCTTCTTGTTGGTGAGAACAAGGTCCAGCATAGCATCTCTCTTCACTGGTGCCTCCATCACTTGGAGTAGGAAGGTAGGAAGTTATCATCAAAACACTCCAGGAACCCTCGGGATTGCTTATGACCTACTGTGTTGTCCCTCCAAAAGATACCAGGGTGATTGAAGTACCCCAGGAGGACCAGAGATCATGAATGTGAGGCTGCACCTATCTGTCTAGAGATAGACTCGTACATTTGGTCTTCCTGGACAGGCCATCTGTAGCAGAACCCCATTATAATGTCACCTCTGCCTGCCCTCCCTTTATTTCTGACCCATAAACTCTCTGTCAGCTTCTCATCCACCTTCAGGTGGAGCTCTGTGTTCTACAGCTGCATGAGGGCAGCTCATGGGTACATTGACATGGAGGGCAACACCACCTCCTCAATTTCCCTGCCTGTCCTTCCTAAAGACTCTCTATCCTTCCATTTGAACATTCCAGTCACAGGAGACATCCCACCACATGTCCATGATAACAGTAAGATTCTAGCCTCACAGGCATGTGCATGTCTGCACACCCTTTGTTTAGTCCCTATGCTCCTTTGGTGGAGCTGACCTCCATGAACCCTCAGCAGAGCAAGTTTCTCAAAGCAAGTCTCATCATCTAAGCAGCTGAACCCCTGACTGTAGCACCAGTCTCGTAGCCGTTTGTTGATTCTCCAGATTCGGCTAGCTCTTTCAAACCACTTCTCTCTGACTGGGAGGCTTGTTAAAAAAACTGCATGTGTTCTGGAGTCCCTTACCACCTCTCTCAGGGCTCTGTAATCCTTTTCTAATTTAATTTTATGCTCCTTGGGGTTTTATACATTTCCATGACAGTGATTTTTATCTTGAATACTGGAGCAGCTATGACTATCAGAACATCTATACTTCTGCCTTTGTTTTTAATTTTCCTGAAAGGCCTTAGCTCACTTATGCTCACACATATTAATAATTCATTTTCATATTAAAATTAGCCACGGTCACATAGCTGTGCTGCATCAGATGACTCCATGAATCACATGTGGATAAAACTCGTTGGATGAGAGTAAAGTGACCGAGATCAATGTAATCACCAAAATATTGGTCTCTAGTGTCATTTGAAGATAAGTAATTTTAGATGCATGCTGGCCTCTACAGTAGAGGTGTCTCATAAATCATGTGTCACATCTGACAGTGACACGGCCCTAGGCATGTGTGTTTAAGCAATTGATTTATGTCCATGGTATCAGATGCTTTGGCCTGTCCACTGTTAGCACTGTTAGAAGATCATAATGAATCTGTACTGGAAGATACTTGTGAAATGTAAATTTTGATTTATAGAAGGCTTTTTAAATATGCACTTAGTGTTGCAGCCATTTACTTCAGGGCCCTGGATTGCATGCTTTCCACAGAAAAGAGATTCCAGGCCAGGAAAACATAAGTCCTAAAACTCTTTTGTTCCATGATTTCCTCTAGAAATTTTGGCATATGATTGGCTATATCTGAAATTGTCTATTTGAAGCTCAGTGAGCTTACCATGTGAGAGTATCTGTAGCAGTCTTGTGGCAATTTTGGACTCCCACTAGGTCATAATGGATCTGGAAGATTGTAAGGCCTTCTCCCAAAGTAATTCCTTAGTTCTGGGAGGACTTTTATTTGATTGGGTCTGAATGTAACATTTTCCATGGGTTTATGGTTTCATTGCTTGAAAGAGTCATTTATACTGTAATACTTTGCAAAATTGTTGAGACAGAAGTAATTGTGAAGAAGCAACTAAGTTTATGGCCGTAAACTAAGACACTAGAAATTCCACCTCAACATAAAGAAAAACTTCTTTACATTGAGGGTGGCACAGCACTGGAACAGGCTGCCAAGAGGGGTCCTGAAGTCTCCCTCTGTAAATATTCAAAACCCACCTGGACACATTCCTGTGTAACCTGCTCTAAGGTTGAACTAGATGGTCTCCAGAGGTGCCTTCCAACTATTCTGTGATTCTGTAAATGATGTATCATGACCTAAATTTCAGTTTGATCTCTACCGTGGGAGTAGGGTGCCACTGTGAGAAAGGTGGGAGATACTTCTTCTGTCAGAATCTTCAAGGCATCAGCATCTAGAACCTCCAGATAGGAGTGTCTGTATGAACCCTGAACTATCCTATATGTCTTTTAACATACACACTTAAGTGGGTGAGTATCACACTTTTTTTTTCCAAATAGGCCCCAAAATTTTGCAAGGTTAAAGCTGAATGTTTATTTCAGCCAGCTTGTTGAACAGGCTGAACTCCAAATGTAGGTGGTGGCATGGGTTGCCATGTTGTATCAATTTTGCTGTTAACAAGGACAGTTTGTTTGATAAGGCTAACTTGCTACTCTATCCAAATTAATTTCCAGCAAGGCAGGATTATTCAGCTCCTATACATCAAGTCCTAGCCTGCCAGTATTGTGATTAACACTTCCAGAGAGAGAACTAAGTCCATAATGTTGTTAGCAGTCATGTAGTTCAAGGCAAGCAACAACAGAGCATGACACAAAACATCTGAGTCCTTGTGGTCAGAGAACGACAAGAACCATATCTAGATGTTCATAAATCCCTTTTTTACACTTTTCCCTCAGATAATTGAAGCAGGATAGCTAGGTAAGCCCTTTCCAAATTCTGCTAGCAGAAATTAATCCCTTCCATACACACGCACAATAAAACAAGTACATTCAATCTCTGCTCCACCTACATATAAATTAGATATTTGGCTTAGTTTCTGCAGTTCCATTAACCTTTGTGAGTGTATTTTCCTTCACCAATTAATTAAAGAATATAGTGGTTGGCCCTGACTGGCAGCTAAGCAGTACACAGCCATTCACTAACTTTCTTTGCTACCAACAGCATGGGGAGAAATAATAGGAAGAACAAAAGACCCCAAAATCTTTTATCTTGTGGAAAAGACAAAAATAGCTTAACAAATGAAGGAAAGAGGAAGAGGAAAGAAAGGAGAAATGCAAACAGAAGAAGTGGTGCAAACACAATTACTTATCCCTCCCACAGAAGACCAATGTCCAGTCAGTCCCCAAGCAATGGCTACCTATCCAAAACACTCTTCCCTTTGGATTTTTATAGCTGAAGATGGCTCTGTATGGCATGGAGCAGTCCTTTGGTCATTTGGGTCAGTTGTCCTGGTTATGTCCCCTCTTCTTTTACACCCCCAGCTGTCTTGCTGGGAGGGCAGCATGGGAAGCAGAGAAAGGCCTGATGCTGTCTAAGTGCTGCTCACTAACAGCTAAACCAGTGTGCTATCAACACCATTCTGATCACATAGGCAAAGCATTGCACCTTAACAGGCTGCTATGAAGAAAATTAACTCCATCCCAGTCAGACCCAACACAAAGAAGAAAAGGTAGATGTGGCTTTCTTTGTACAACTGACAGAAGCATCATGTTCAAAGGTCCTGCTTCTCATGGGTGACTTGAAGAAATATTGGGGGTGGGACTAAATCAATGTGTATAAATGCCTGATGGGTTGGAGTAAGGAAGACAAATTCAAACTCTTCTCAGAGGTATTCTGTGACAGGAGAAGGGGCAATAGTAATAAATTTATCTACATGAAATTCAGATTAAATGTAAAAGAAAAAGAAATTGTAATGGGATTAGTCAAACCTGGGAAGAGTTTAGTCTGAGATTGGTTGGAATTTCCATCCTCGGAGCCAGTTAAAACTTTCCTGCACGTGGTATGCGTCCAGTAACATGAACAACCTGCCCTAGCAAAGCCTTTTCTGACCAGAGCAGTTTGACTAAATGATCTCCAGAAAGGGGACCTCTTTCAACCTCAATAATTTTATGACTCTTATTAGTTCACCAGAGAGTCAATATGTACAGTGGAAGGTTGCTTTAACCCTAAGAACCAATTTGCTTTGAAATAAATTACAATTTTCTTGTATCTGTTGTCTTCCTGCACCTTCTTGAGACTTCTGCTTCTTCAGACTTGAGCCCTCCAGTCCTCATACATATATCCTTAGAAGATGACCCATACTTGTCCCCAAGCAAAGGAAAAGTGTGCAAAGGGTTCCATAAATATCTATAGAGAAAATGAACTATACTACTTAAAATAAAAATATAAATATTTATTAATGCAAAGCAAAAAAAAAAAAAAAAAAGAAATACAGGCCAGTACTTCTTCCCTCTCCAAAAGACTTTGTCTGAATGATAGAAACAGGGACAAAGTGAGGGAGATTTATCCACAGATTCTTACAGCTAAATTTAAGCAGTTTAGGATACCTGCCAAAGTAAGGGTCCACATATTGAGTCAAGTGCCCAAACTCCTAGAAGATATCACAGCTCAGATAAGTGTGTGACTGTATGCTGATAAGCATCAGAAAAACACATCTAATTGTGAGCCTTCATATGTGCCCGTTAGGGATTTTTCAAAGTTAAATAAACATTTTGTTTGCCACTGGGTTCTGACTGTGATCCAAGAACACTATTTTTTCAGAATCCTAGTCATGTCTCTGGACCTTTCAATCATTATCACATTTTTATAGATGTTAACAGCAGGTCAACAAACTAACCAGCTAGCTGAATAACAAGTAGGATTCTCTGCAGCCTGCAGGAATAGTGTTTTTACAGAATGCATACAGACATATTCACAGATAAAATGTGTGACGTGTGTTCATGGGGTATTGTATGAAAGAAGGGAAGTGTCCTGTGATGCTTTATACTGCTGGAATATGGGGAAGGTAGTTAAACCAGCTCTTTCATATGTTTTGTAGAGAGCAAACAATTTTCATAACTGCTTTCTGATTTTCTCCTGAAGGAAGCTTTCTGGTTTACCAAAAATAAATGTACAGGAAGAAACTAGCATAAGCCTAGTGCAAAGGACCTAGGGACCAGAGCTCTAGGGTGAAACACAGATCAACAATATAAACATGCCTAAAGTCATGGCACATCAGCGAGGCATGTCGGAGGGGTGTGGTGTGTCAGGAAGGGTGTGGCACAGCACAGAGGGCATGGCACAGCAGTTTGCAGGGCAGTTCACCTAGGCAGGGTGAGCCAGAAGGGCTCCTCTCTGACCATTCAAGAGGAACTAATAGAGGCAGACAAACAGACTCAGTATCTGGTGTAGAAGAGCACAGAAAGATCCTTTCAGTCCCAGTTTCATTAGCGCACTAGTATAAGCCTCCTCAGCCATGGTGCTGATGCTCTGTGGAGCTCATTCCCCTGCAGCTGCTGCAGTCACTGCCCAGCCACGTCAGAGGCCTCCGCTGACCTGCTGATGGCAGATGGAGTTCTCCAAGTCACAGGTTGCCAGGAGTGCCTGATGCCTCCCTGTGAGACTGGGGCAGAAAAACTGCTCTTTTGCAGAAGGTGTGCTGTGGCTGGGGAGCTGTGTCACCAAGTGAGGGAGTTCCTTTTCTGGTAAAGCAGTTTTACTTTTACTTTGTTTGTAAGCACTCTCAAACTAAGTGCAACTGCTACCTAAGGTCTGCTGGACCCCATCAAACCTCCCCTGACTGTGAGAGGGAATATTCACGTGAAGGAGAGGGGAAGTTATGGAGGCACCCACGTGCCCCATCATTGTTGAATAGACCACTTAGCAGCAGCTAAGTATGTGAGTGTAACCTAGGGGTGTGCACAGGACTCACAAAACTGTCTGAGGGGCGTTGAGAAGGATATGACCATCATCAGGATGAAACATCCACCAGGGAAATACAGACACTTTGGAAGAGGTCAGTCTTAAAAGAAACATGAGGGAAGAGGGACATTTGTGACATAAGGTGAGACAGTGAAGAGGAAGCAGCAGCTACCACAGGGAGTCTGTCCCTGCCAACAGTGTCCCCGGGGCACCCTGACCCCTCTCCAGATCATATGGGGCAGCCCGCCATGGTGCACTGGGAGCAGCCAGCACCCAACAGCAGGCTGGCAGAGCCGGGGCAGCACATGGGACTCCCACTTCAGGGGACGGGAACACCTCTCAAGACACTCTACCATCAGGTGCGCCAGAAGTGGCAGTGATATGCAAAAATGGGGAAGGGGTGATGGCAACCCCTACATCCAGGGGACGTATGTGTCTATGTGGAGGTTATATACTTGGATTAGCCCTACAAGGCTTTTTATATATTTGCAGATGTTTATTAGCATTTTCTAGTTTAACTATAGCTGTGATTTTTCTGTTACATTAAGGATATTGATTCTGAATATATAGCTAATGGATAGATAGTAACATGTCATTAATAAATCAATAAACTGCTTCAATCCTCAGAATGCATCAAAACACTTAAGAGTTAATTAATTTTTATCAGGCATCCTTGGAGCTTTTGGAACTTGGTGAGGTTCTAGAAATTATGAATTCTCAGAAATAATCTCCACCCAGTTCAAGTCTGCTTTGAGAAGGTCTGCTTTTGTTTTTAGCTTTGTAGCTTTTCACCTTTCATGTCAGGATATGGAAATCGAGTAGAAGGTACACACCTACCTTCTGCCTGTTCCCGTGTTTTCCCTGACCTCTCCAGAGCAGATCACTGTAGATGGCTGTGATATACTCCTCTTAGACATACTTTGTACAGAGCAGTATGTGCATTACCAAATTATATGCACCTCAAATACAGTTGCAGGCTCAAAGAGAGTTTTGACCTTGAGCCCTGTGACTTCTACAATACTTAGGAAAGCTTAAAAAAAGCCAGACCTAGAAGATGATTTGCTTTAAAGGACTGGAATGTCTGGAGTGAAGGATGCAGCCCATCTGACTAAAAACAGAAAAGTCATTGTTTGCTGAAAAAGAAAATACTCAAAAAGACAATCAAGGTGAAGATGACATTCAGAACAACAAGATTTGGGAAACAGTATGTGGGTCCTGAAATTCTGGGGCTGTTAAAAAATCCACTTTTCCCAGTATACAACCTTTTTATTGTTATTACCTGTATTCTAGTACATGGAGTTCTTTTACAGCATGATTAGATAATGAATAGTACAATAAGTGATTTACAGCATGACATGATCTTTGTGTAATGCAAGTTGGCACTTAAATTGTGTTGGTATCCAATGCAATGACTTTTAGGCATATTGCACGTACTATCCTTGTGCAATTTTCCCACTGTCTTCACCTGGCTTATAACACTTGCAACTACAGGAGGAAAAAATAGCAGGGTCTCATTTCAAGAGACAAAAATATCCCTATGTTAAGGCCTCAGATGTGTCTCAGAATTAATTCTTATTTCTTTTTCTCATCCAGGAATGAACATGCCATACCACCATTTTTTTTAGATGGAATTAATATCAATGATCTTTAAAAACAGTGGGAAAAAACCTCACGTACTATCTCCCTAACACTGTTTGATGTTTGCCAGACCTTTTAACTTTAAGGGGTAGGTTGTCTCATTAATTTTTTTAATTGTCCTTTGGAGGGGCCAGTCACTTTATTTTGATTGAAATGGAACTTTGACTAATGAGCTGCTGCCACGCTTGTCTCTTACAAGTGGCTAAAGTGAGATGGAATATAAGATAAGGATTTTAATCATACAAATTTATCTATGGTAAGGTAGAAATTTGACAAACTGATAAATCAATTAATTTTTACTTTCATGTTTTAATTGTACCTTATTTTTATTTAGTGTTTTTATTAAAATTATCTACATATTTAAGTAATAGACCTTTTAAAAGTTATCATTTGGATTTGTTTTCAAATGCACAACATTTTCCTCTTTCTTGCAGTTAAAATGACCTAAATTCTTCTTAGCCACTTAGCATGATTGTATATCTTTAAATCCTGAGACCTGGCAATTGTGTCACTGAAGCAGTAAGGTAATAATGAAATAAGTCACATTGTACTTTTATGTCATTACCTTCGAAGGATGAAGTCAGAAAATTAGGGGGAAGAAATCTAAGCCAACTGGACTCTTAGCTTCTTGCTACTTTTCTAAGGGTTTGATTCATGTAACTAGCAGTGACAACGAAAAACTATCTTACCATTTTCCCTTATGGAGGCTGTGTGGAAAATGCTCATCAGAGGATAAGGGATGACTTTAATACCATTAAAAATGTATCACTTTGTTTATTTACAGATACTTAGTTTATGCCACATGTAAAATGATAATGGCTCTCCTCAAAACCTTAACTAATTTGACATCCTTGTCTGCTTCATATTTTTAC
Source organism: Edolisoma coerulescens (assembly GCA_013397115.1). NCBI lineage: Eukaryota > Metazoa > Chordata > Aves > Passeriformes > Campephagidae > Edolisoma > Edolisoma coerulescens. Next base: position 539,119 of record VWZW01005257.1, on the reverse strand, counting down.
ATGATTCAGAATTGGAAGACATGTATCTAGTGCAATCATTTAGTTACTCTGACCCAGCTTGGGGTTTCTTTTGTTTATTTGGAGGTTTTTTTCACCTCTTTTTTACCTCTGAAATCCATCTATAAAGTGGTTCCAAATGCTAAAGTTCAGAACAACCAAGCATATGCAGTACATAGAAAAATACAAATTAAATCCATCCTAGTACTGAGTCAGAGAATCATAATATGTTCCATACATTTAGACTTCATCATAAGCAAAACTCTGTATTCAGTTGGTAGGGATATATTCACAGTCATTCATTTACACAACTTCGCTTAAACTGCTGAATAATGGGCTGCTTGCTAGTTAAATCCCTCAGGGATGAATCCCACTGCTGGTGGTGGTGTTTAATGGCTTTGTTAAAGACTGGGATGGTGGGACAGAATGGATCTTCAGCCAGTTTTCAGTTACACTGAGCTGCAAAAAGCACACAATAAACTGCAGGGATAGGACTGCTGTTCAGAATGATCTGGTACAAGTTGCAGAAATGGTCTGGGGACGGTTGTAATGTTCTGCAATGACAAAGGCAAATACCTAAACCAAGGTCAGAATAACCCACATAATAACCTCCAAGCAACAGAACTGTCTGGAACTAGAATGGCTAGAAACAAGTTTTGCAGAAAAGCTCTTGGGGTCTGGGTTGACATAAAGTTGAACGTGACCCAGCAATGTGCCCTTATAGCAAAGACAGCCGGAAACATTTTTTGTTATAGGAGAAGAGGGTAGCAGGTCAAAGGAAGTGATAATTCCCGGCATCTAGAGTGCTGTGTCCAGTTTTGGTCTTCTCAATTTCGGAAGACATGGGGCCATATTAGAGTGAATCCAGTGAAGAGCCATTGGTCAGAGGACTGAAGCACATGAAATATGAGGAGAGTATGAGAGAATTGAGTTTGTTCAGCCTACAGAAAACAAGACTCCAGGAACACCTTTATTTTTGCTGTCTACAACTAATTAGTGTTTGAGGGAGGTATAGAGAAAAAAAGAGCCAGACTCTTTCAGATATGCCCAGCTGAAGCACAAGAGGCAAATGACCCAAGCTGGATCACAGGAGAATTTGACTGTATAAGGAAACAGTTCTTCTGCAGGTAGATAATCAAATGCTTCTGACGGTTTCCTAGAGACGCTATGGAGTATCCATCCTTGTAGATATTCAAAACTCAAATGTTTAGGACCCTGAGCAATATCAATGTCTGTGTCACCTTAGAGCAGGAGGACCTAAAGAGGTCCCTTCCAACTGGGATTATCCTACGATTCTGTGATCAGCGTTCATGTAAGCTCTGCTTACCTGAATGTATGCCATGCCCTACTCACATGCAGCTTCCACAGTGCTTTTACAAAGCGGTAGGTAGCTTACATAATTATCTCATACCCATAAACAGAGACAGGTGTAGCAGAGCAATCATATTTTTCAGACTGAAATTTAAGGCCTTCTTTTCACTCTCAAGTTCATGACCACACACTTGACTAATTAGTATCTTCTCCGCAAAGAGAAAATGTAGGTGAATTGGTTAGTTCTTTCATATATTCAACAAGATTTTTCTTCTCTGATTTTTTTTTTTTTTGCATAGTGTTTCAAAATTACTCTCCTGACAGTTTTCCAAAGGGATATAATCCCTTTTCCAAAAATCAGTCAGTTAATAATTTGACTGATACTGAAATATGTACTTTAAAATTTGGTGTGAAGAAATCTACTAAAGAAGGAGAAAAATCAGGGTGATCTTGAATTTGCAATATATTTTGTAGACATCTTTTTTAAAGTGCAAATCATAACTCATTTTGGATGTGTACTAGTGATATTTCAGTATTTTTTCCCTTAAAGGATAAAATAATTCTATGTGCTTTAACTCTCTTTCTCAGTTCCTCTGAATTTTTTTTCGACATATTCACTAGATATAAAAGGCAAAATGAGTTTTAGACAGGACAGTTAACATTTTGGTTTTGTATTGTTTATTTGTTTTGTTTGTTTTGTTTGGTTTATTTTTCTGTTGTTCAGGTAAAAGGGAGTATTGTATTAAAGAAAAAATTTCAAAGCCTTAGAATCCCTGCTTCCATTTTCTCCTGGTGATTACATGTGAAAGGGACAGGACCAGTGCTTCAGGACTCTGTCAGCTTCAGTGGTCTGCTGAAACCTGCATAACCATTGGTGATACTCCACCAAACCTACCACCTGAGCTCTCTGGACTGTAACTCTTCACTTTCTCGTGCCACAGAAGCCAAGGCTACACCTAACTTTGACAGCAAACGAGGCAGATCCTGTGGGGTCCTAATTCTTGTTTGAATAGTATTCACTAATTCCTATTCATCCTCTCAAATAACTGAGCGTTTTTCTAAATTCAGTTTCATTTATCTTTTCTAAATTTCACTTACAGCTTACTTAATCATACCTCACAAGGCGGCCTTCATACTCCCTTTCATTAAAATATCTAATATTTTTTTCTGTTCTAAACATCTACTGAACACTGAGCTGATATTTCCTTAGAACTATCTGTCATTACTAACACAAACTTTTTCAGAATGAAAATGATCAGTTTAGATCCTGTAACTTTATGTGCAAAAGATGAATTTCCCCATATTTACATAATTTTGTATGCCTTTTGTGAATTTCATTTTCTTTGTTGTTACTCAATCAGTCTCAGAAGATCCCTCTGGATCCCCACAGAGTTTTATTTTTACTGTTCTGAAACCCTCCCAGGTCTTCATGCCTATGCCAAACTACTTTTCCGTGTTCCTCAGTGCTCTTAACTATAGGCAAATCACTCTGCTTTCCCCTTCCTGCTTCTTGCTTGTGAGTGATGAGACCACTGAGAAGAGCTAATCTCACCCTTTTACTCTCAGTTCCTGAACTTACCTAGAAAGTTGTCCCTCCTATCAGTATCTCAACTCTATAAGTATTACTCCATAAAATGGTTGTAATAATGTTCTATGATAGAAAAGGAAAAATATTCTTAAAACTGTATGAGCTGCTGAGTACTGTCAAATGAAGCTTTCTAGAAAAAAATCCTTATGAGACATATGATGGAATGCAAATGTTCAAAGACCTGGCAAACCAAAAGAGTTCTCTTTTTTGAAGAAGTTTGGAAGAAATCTGGGAAAACTCAGTTATACTTAGCTGCACTAGAGCTGTCCTATATTATGTATAATACAGATATAAATGTACAGAATTTTCATATTAAAGAAAGCTGTGGCTCTACTTTTTCTTCTTTCAAGATATTATTGCTGTTAGTTAAAAATATTGCTGTACCAAGAGTGCTATAGCTGCCTGGGGCCAAGCACCAAATAAAACATTACCAGACTATGAAAATATTCAGAAATGGAATAATTTTCTTAATATAACCACATTATCTTCCTGTTGTATTTTCTGCCACTACGCAGCTTGTTTTCACAGAAGATGAAACAGGATATTATCACATGTTAAAAAATCATAATTACGAATATAATTTGTCCAGTGGAACTAACTAATTTTCTGCTTTGTAGGGACAAGTAAGGCATTGTTAAGTCAGGAATTGCAATTTTTTTTTTAAACAAAAAGAACTCCGTGGAGTTCTGGTTTTAATGTTGTTCTTAATTAGTTTGATTTTGTTTTGAAAATAACCAAATAAATTATCATAGCAAGTAAAGCACTTATTCTTTAATATGGAAGAGCAGCTGTCTTCATGTTTTCTGTAGTAAGCTTCAGTCCCTAAAGGGAAAAGAATATTCTCTGGTTCCTCGCTGGTGAGGTTTTTTTTGCAAAGACTCTGAGAAAACATGCTTTTTTCACATCTCAAGTAAATGTGGCCAGCCTCCCACCCCTCCTTTCCACCTTTCCTCTTCTTGGCTGTGGCTTTTCATGATCAGTCTTGGAATTCCTCCATCTGGAAGCACAAAATCACTAATTCATTATTCACGCAACAGTGGAAATATTGCATTCCAAGAAATATGAATGATGTATTTCTGTGAAACATATTTTGTTCTTGGATGTGGGAAGATAAGGAAGTTAGATTTTTTTTTTTTTTTATATTAGAAATACCATGCCCTAAGTCTGGTTGTTTCTTTCAAGGTGTCTGTTTTTACCTGGGGGAAACCTTTCTCATCTTTGAGGTCATGACTGAAAAAGCTGAGAACAAAATTCACGGCTTAATCAAGTTGTTAATCATAATCAAAAGAGATTTTTTGGCAAATGGCAGCAAAATATTTAACACAAAGGTAGAAAAGAATAAGATAGGGAGGGTTATTTGTTTGGTTTGGGGTTTTTTTACACACTTTTAAAGAGTTGTTTGAACCCTAAAGCCAGCTTAAACTCTTTCAAGTGCAAATAAATAGCTATGGACAGCACAGCACAAACCACTGTCTCAAGTGGAAGTTTAAGTGTAAATAGAATCAATTTACCTCTTTTGAAAAAAAAAAAATTTACATACCCTATAGATTGACACTTTCAAAATAAAATTTCTACCACCATTTATCATATCAACCTATTACTGAAACATGGAGTTTTAAAAATTAAGATTTTAGTTAAAGGTTAGCTTTGCTGAAATCAGTTAAAATAGATCTAATAAGCAAACTCAGCCAGAGTTAATTAACAAAGTTAAGGATTAGTTAGAGAGTTAGGCCTGAAATAAGCTTCTAAGATGTAAGTAACTGATTGCTTGTCATGTTATATTTGTTCAGCTGTGCCTATAATGAGAAACAGAAAACACTGATTAATAGATCTAAAGAAATGCAGACAATTACTAATTTTTCCATTTGAAATCCCATTTAGAGTTCATGGAGGCAAGAACTGGAGGTCCTCCAGGGCTAATATATCTTGTCAAAGACCAGAAAGGCAGAAAGGTCAAAGTGAGGGAGAGGAGTTTTACCTCATCACCTACGACCTCTTCTCAAATAATGGGACCACTGACTCAATTCAAGGAACAAACCATGCATGCTTAATGACTTTTCAGCTAATTATCATACGAAGCAGGGAACGGGAGGTTTCAATGTTATAAATATGCATTTGTATCTTGAATATTTAGAACTCTTGTAGATTAATAGGCTTTGTATCACTTTGTAACTTCACACTGCGTATTAGGGAATGATCCTACGCCTGGCATCAAAATAAACATCTTCAAACTCTAAGTTGTTAGAGGGTTCTTGTTCGTCTCAGTTGGGTATCGATATTAGATCAACGCCCATATTTTGGTAAATCATTACCAGTGTGCAATACTAATCTTGCAATGACACTAGGTCATTCACACTGCATAAGGTGATGCCTACTTTCTTAACAGATAACTCATTCTGCAGAACAGGTAAGACAAATTGTAATTTGTTTTTTCTTTTTATGTTTTGGAGAGTCAAAATCTTGAAGAAAAATGAAAAGAAATACTATCTCAGGGTCAAAGTGAAAAATGCTGGTGTTAGTAATGAGATGCCTCTTGGAGGTAATCAGTACCATTACCGGCTTTTAAGTCCATTAAAACAAATCTCTGGAGCTGCTTGGCTCTTTGTCAAATTAACACTATGATAATACCTATATCAACACTTCTTGTGAATGGAACATGCACCTTTTTTTATAATTAATAAGATTTTGGAAGCCATTTAGGTTTATGTAGTAGTAGTTATTTCTTATATATTGTTCCTAGGCATAATAAAGAAGTAAAAGAGGAAAAAACCCAAACAAACACAAAAACCAACACACACACACAAAAGACTGAATTGCTCCATATTTCTCTCTAGGAGATTAGTGGCAGAGGAGACAGCAGATTTCAACCCTCTGTAACAGTCAACTTCCACAGCCCCAAGAACAAATAATTCTGCTCCTGCTCCTTTTATTCATCTTCTGAAATCTACAACTGTTCTGCTGACAATAACGGATTTAAAACAGTTGATGTTTTCTAGAAACCTGATTACATACTTTTAACTTGTTCAATAACAGGTGTAGGATAAAGATGCTATGGTAAAAGTAATATGAGTAGAGGCTGTATCCTAACAAAGGAGCTGAAGTAATATTTTTCACAAGATTGAATCTGGGCCCTTCTACAGTTTGATTTTGCAACCATAACATTCTTTTAATATAAATTTACACTGTAATTATTGAATACTTATTTTTAATTATGCAAGCATTTACTGATATAATAGAATTTATTAATATCCTCTCTCTCATATGTTTTAATAATCTACTAAGAGGGAAGTAACCATAAGTTTTCATTATTGTTGTTAGAGCATTACTAATACAAAAAAGTGTTTAAGATACATTGCAAAGTCTGAAGTTTAATCTTTACACATCAGTACAGTAAAAAGCTTCCAAAAATACCCATTTGAAATGGATCATTTCATCATATGAAGTTCTGCTGGCTTTACTGTTTTCCACTTTCTAAATCAAAATACTATATGCTGTTACTTCAGTGCAGTATTATGAAGTGGTAGATATATGGGGAGGAGGAATGGTGATGCAAATTATTTCTCATATTTTAATAATTTCTATGTCTTTGGCTTTTGTGGGGTATTTTTGTGTTTCTTGTGATGTTGTGTTTTGTTTTGTTGTTGCTGTTTATTTGTTTGTTTAGTTTCTAATGTTTATACTACGAGAAGAACATGAGTTTCTTAATCTCTCTTGGGGTCCACTGAGGTGGGGATAGGGCCAAGCCAAGGCTACGCCAGGATGGGGGCCCAGGTTCAGACTCAATGACTGAAAACAGGGTCAGACAGAAGAGAAGGGTCATGGGGATGGGATGGGGACATGCTGGGAAGTCAGCAAGTGGATGTGACCCCAATCCAGTCAGGTCCTTTCATGGCTGGGCAAGGCAGAGCTGGGGTGGAGTTGGACATCGGTGCTGCTGCTGAGCTGCTGGAATGGACAGCCCTGGATGGACTGAAAATGGGTCCTGGGCCCATGGGCATTTTCAGTTGTAAAAAGCCACTAAAACCCAAGAAATTAAAATTCAGTTATTGATTTATATTTTAAAAATCCTTTCTTTGCTGCTTTGGTGTCTTAGCATGGGATGTAACTCTCTTAGCCGAGCCATCTCCCCTGTAATTGATATTGATCTCAGCACTGGGCTAGTCCCTGAACTTTTAACTCTCCTGCTTTTATTTTCTAACAGAACAAATGGGTACACCCATGTCAACTTCTCCTGGGTAAATCTTTTCTGTTGCTTTGTTTCTCCCTAGGCTTGCAATCAGTTTGTTTCTTAACTTGTTTGATTTGACCTATTTCTGTTTATCAATTCTTCTCAAGTGCATGCTTTTATGCTCTTCAGAATTAGTTCAGAAGGACATTCATGCTGAGGCAGGAGAATGAGGTGGTTCCTCTTTGTCCTTGTTACCAATTTTGTATTTATATTACCTCTTTATTTCAATGACATTCCCTGACAGGCTGTTACAGCTAATTGTTTTATTGTAACATTGATAGACTTCAGTAATCATATATCATGATTTGTACACAGAAATCACTAGATTATTACCTTATATTTCAGGCTGTACAGCATCCACAACTGTGAGTTAATAGCATAGATGATAGCTTCGAAATTATCTTTCTAGTAATCTGTTCTAAGGGTTATGTCAATGCTTTACTGTGGCAAAAGGCATTAAAAAACATTTCTATAAATACATGAGCAACAAAAGCAGTCCAAAAGGAGAATCTCCATCCTTCATTGCATGTGGGATGAAGTCTAGTGACAATGGATAAGGTATAAATGCCAGTTTATAAACTAAAAAGTACTAAATGTCAGTTTTAATAATAAGACAAATTGTTCACGGGGTATCCAGCCCCCTAAGCTAGAAGACAGGGATGGGGAGCAGAATGAAACCCTCAAATAATCAAGAATTTCTGTGAGAGAATAAGCAGCAGTAACAGGAAATTAATTCTCTAAAAATAGCCCATTCCAACTGACATAAAATAATAAAATAAACATCATCTTCTGCATTAAAAAAATGAAAAAAAATTAAGTTTTTATGAATATGTGTAAGATGTCCTTAAGCATAAATCTCAATGCATCTGAGCCATAAAACTATACTCATGAAATGAAAGCTTAGTTCCAGAGCAAGCCTTTAACAGAAATTTTTGATTATTTGTCTTAGATTACATGTTTTTAAGAAATTTGATAAAATAAAGCTTTAAAATATTAAGTACAAATTTTTCCACTAATCCCAAGCAAAAAATATGTTTATCCTCAGAGTTAAATATTTAGCATATAGATAAGTATTTGGGGAGATGAAAAAGCAAGTTCTATTTATGCTTGATTTCTTTTAAAGATATAATCTGACTCCAAGACCATGATACAGTTTAAAGGAAAGAAGATGCTATAAAGGGTAAAGTTGAGGTGGCTTTCTCCTTAGCTTGCAAAAGTATAATACAATGTCAAGAACTTAAAAGGAAAGGAAAAACCAGAACTGTACCCTTACGCTCTAATACAAATACAAATAATAATCTTTTTTCCTTCAAATCTATGCACACTGAAATTAATATAAGAACTCTAGGGTGAAAATTAAGTAGTTTTACATTAGGAGTAGGACCTTAATATCTTTTATATGAAAAAATGCTTGCGGGTCTTAGTGAAAATGGAATATTAGAATAAGATGGATAATGGCAACAAATAATTCTAATGTGTAAGAAACAGCCCTTGCAAAAATTGTATTTCTCTAAATAATACATCGGGTTTAATGAAATTAATGTCACATGAATTTTGCTTTTCCTAAAGCGAATGTGAATACATTGTCAGAGTCCAATATTATCTGGCCAGGTTCTTTTAGATATTTCACACAGGGAATAACATCAAATTTACTTATTTGAAAATAATTGATGCTTCACTTCATTTAGCAGTGATACAGCAATGTAGTAAAACCACAACACAAACATTTCATGGCAATCACTCTATGCTGTTAGATCCCAACACAAACATGATTCCCATGACCAGTCTCTACACACTTTCTATCACATCACTGGGCAGCCCCAGTCACTGGGAAGGAATACAGAGATTCAAACCTGTTGCTTTTTTCAAAATATATTTTGTTTATCACTCTTTTTTTTTTTTTTTTTTTTTTTTTTCTTTAGGTTTGGCTGAGACATGTATACATCTCTCCCATAATGGTCGGTCTCAGTCAGGAAGACATACACAGCTTCTCTTGATTCACTTAGCAAAAGGTGTTTACACAAACAGCTGTTCCATCCAGCTGGTAAAGAGACAGCTGATGCATTTCTTGATAGTCTTCCGGCCACCTTCTGGTTCCTTTGTTCTTTCTTTACAACAGCTGTGCTCACTCCCCATATTCTACCCTGAGCTTCACAAGTGCTTGTGCTCATCTCCTCTGCGCCTTCTTCCATGATAGGGATTTTTTGATCAGTCGCACAAACTCACTCGCACACACATATACGTACATGCAAAGTAAATATAATTTTGACAGGATTTTGGTGGTATCAGATATTTCTGGAACTATTTTGTGCTATTGGAGAGTGTGAACCCTGAAAGTGTAAAACTAACACAATGAATTGGGCATTACAGTTATTGAGATGAGAAAAAATGTTGGTTTTAACTGGATATAGGCAGACTGATGAGTTTAAAATAGGAACTACATTATTTTAGTCATGTCAGATATTAAAGCTTATCAACTGTATAAATTAATGTGGTTGGAAATTATTCTGCTTTCCATCACCCTCTGCACAAGTCTTTCCCTTCCCTCTCTCTAGATTATTGAAGTGATTAAAAAAAATGCCTAAAATTTAAGTAGACTATTAATTCCTTGTATAAGTACCCCATGTTATGCACCACAAATCGCTTGCTAAGTTTTATGTAATTTGAAACATGCTGTCATTAGCTTCCAACCAAACACTTCTTTTTATGATTCTTGTAGTCAAAATTTTCTGCAATTTTTTACATTTGCCTCCATAAAAGCATGTTTTTCGACTGTACTTCTGGTTAAAGAAAAATTAATTCCCTATCATGGCAGTTACACACTTTACTGTACTGTTGTAGTTATCTCTGGGTTATCAATTAATTTAAGGAAAGAGATTAGTCATCTAGACAGTGATGATAAGCCTTGCAGGATAGTAGCAGGCAAAGAAAATGAAATAGAATGATATGACGGGTTGACTTTGACTGGATGCCATGTGCCCACCAAAGCACTCTATCACTTTCCCTTATTAGTATGAGAGGGGGAAAAAGGCCCATGGGTCAAGATAAGGGATCACTCACCAATTGCCATCACAAGCAAAATAGATTCAACTTAGATAAATTAATTTAATTTACTGCAATTAACAACAAAGAAGGATATTGAGAAATAAAAGCCAGGAAATACAAATGAAAAAACCCCAACACATTAATAAATTAGAAATACCTGTTAATGATTTATTTTTTAGTTAATGCATTTTTTACTATAACTCCATTACCATAGAGTGCACAAACACACCAGTCTGTGTGCCCTCCTGCATGCCTTCCTGCTGGCCTCCTTCCTTCTCTTTTACTCAGTTTCCTCCTTCCTTCCTTCCTCCTTTCCTCCCTCCCTTCCTCCCCTCCTCCCTTCCTTCCTCTTCTTAAAGATGAATCTATGTTATTTTATTCAGAATGTATGTATAGTGTATAAAAGATTCAAAAGTAGTTTCTCTACTGTGCTGGTTTGAAAGCAAACCAGTGAGAGACTCAAGTCAGAAATACAATTTAATAGGAAAAATAAAATAAATGCAATAGTGCAAAAAAAATGAAACCGCTGACAGAGTCAGGATACAACCTGACACCCTGTCAGTCGGGGTGTTGGCAGCAGTTCAATTCAATGGTGGCTGCAGTCCTCCTGGAGTGATGGTTCTGTTGAAGCAGTAGATCCTGTAGAAAAGGGTCTGGTCTTCACCTGAAGGTCCAGTTCTTGTCCTCTGGGAATCCAGTAGGTAAGGGCTGGCTGTGGTGTTCGAAATCTCATCTTATATCCAGGATGTGATGCTTGGTTCCTCCCTCTGGGCAGAGCATCTCACAATGGGATGATGTCATTTTGTCAGTCATGGGGTGGGATTAGATGGTCCATTAACAGAAGATATCCCCCTAGAGCGAGGATGGGTCATGGGAGAGATAAAGCACCCTGCCCCACCTGGTTTCAACAGCTGGCCCATTAACATGAGATAGTCTGGAGGGAGGAGACAAGGAACACCACCCCACCTGGTTTCAACAGCTCGTGAAGATGGTAATAGAATACACTGCAACCTAGGACATCTACCTTGAGTTAATTCAGAATTTTGGAAGGTTGACTAACAGAGGTAGGCAGAGGTAATTTATATTTCATGTTTTAATTTACATTATAATTTGGAACAGAATCAGATCGGTAAATAGAGTCAATCACATACTTTAGTCAGTACGGTCCCAAAGTTGAGTTAAGTTCTCTTTGTAGTTATAGAGTGAGGGAAAGAAAAAGGGAGAGAACAAACCTTCATGATTCCCAAGGCAAATATCTCTCCATCTTGAAATGTAACGTAGACTAAGATCCTAAACATAACCAAACTAAACCACCTAATGACAGGTAAGATTACACTGAAAGAAGGCAATTTAATAGATAGATTTTCTCTGCTGCCCCAGTTTTTTCCAAATGTAGAATTCAGATCTTTTTAATGTTACCCATATTCAAAGAAATATCTTGGAAAAAAATACTTCATTAAATAATGTACTGTCCATGATGGAAATAGAGAATACAATGCAAAATTATATCTTGACATTTATAAAAAATAATATTTAAACTGAATGTAAATAATAATTACCTGTCTAAGACAATTATTTGATGAAGGAGCAACTGCCTAAGGGGAAAGCCTTAATACCTACTTAAACTCAAATTATATTAAAAATAAAATGTTAAATGAAATAATTTCTTATAAATGGTTAGCAAAGCCATAAATACCTGAAAGCTCTATCATTCACAATTTTTTATCATATAATTCTGCTTCAGGGTTTGATAAATATCAATAAGTAGGAGCAAAACATGAATTTGCTCCCTGAAAAAAATAATTGCTCTTAACAATTCTTCTCAAGATTTTTATAAGTAATGTAACTGTCCTCAGCTGTAATGCAAACAGATTGAAATACTGAAATACCAAATTACTGTATACAGTTATCATACATTAAAATAATGTTACCATGTCACTTAGCATATTAAGTATATCAGTAATTTGTGTTTTAATACAATTAAAATCAAATCTCTGTCATGATAACTTCCCATCAGGGAGTTATGGAGCATTACTCTATCATGCCTTAGGTTCCTCTATGCAAGATTGAAGAATACCAGCTCTCTCAATCTCTGTTTTTATTTAGGTCCTCTAGGCTGCAGACCATCCTGATAGCCTTCTCCAGTTTCTCCACATTCTTTTTGATCAGGGGCGCAGTGTTCCAGGTGCAACCTCACCACCACTGAGTAAAGAAGAATAATAAATTTTTTCATTTGCCGGACCATACTTCCTCTACTGTATCAGAGGGGCAAGATCTGTTTAATTCGAGATAAAAGCACACTTGTGTGCTCATATTCAGCCTAGTGTTCACTGTGTTTCCCTTTTTCTTTCCATCAAAACTGCTTTTCAGCCAGATGCTTCCCAGATCCCCCTGGTGGTGTGTGCCTTTGCATTTCTGATCCTTCAACTCCATGAAGTTTCCATTGGCCCAATGCTAAAATCTCTCTGCTCCAAACTCAAGGTCTTAATTTAAATTCCTAATGTTAGGGTGATTTCAAGGACAAGTTCCTGTACAGAGAAGTCACAAATTCCTGATCTTAAATAAATTTCTTGATAATGTCCCCGGCCTACAACCAATACCTGCTCTTTCTTTGGACAGCCATGAGGAAGAGTATTTGTATAGACATCAAAGCAGAATGAAGAAGACCTACAAGACGTACTGAGTAGAACTGAAAGGAAATGTGTCCTACAATCTCATTTTGGTCAGAAGTCTGTGAAGTAATTAGAATTTAAGGCTTTGAATCATGCATGTCCTGAGACAAGGCCACTGATTTTAAGATTCAGTCTGCTTTTATGTTTGTTGTTTTAACTGTCTTTCATCACTGCCTTTTCCATAGACCCTTTTGATGTTTGTCCAATTGCAAGTTATGGAAAGAGTTGTTACTGTTTCTTGTATCCATAACAACCAAAAATAATGCAATAGATGATGTTTATTTTCCTCAGGCATGCCTGTAAAATGAGAATCTTCACCTTGTAGTTCCCAGCTCATCTATCCCTTTAAAGCCAAGAACCTACATGTTTTGAGAGTACTTGTATAGCAGATAGGTGTCAATATTTCTCAAACATGCCATACAGTAGTGTGTCCTTGGAATATTCTCCTTAAGCTCACAGTAGTTGTACTAGGTTAATCAACTTTCTTCATAGCACCAGTATGCTGTTGTGCTTTGCATTTGTCACAAAAATAAAGTCAACAATACACCAATTGTTTTAACTGTTGCTGAAGAGTCCTTACACAGCATCAAGGACTTTCTGTTTCTCACTCTGCCCTGCAGTGAGTAGGCTAAGGTTGCACAAAATGCTGGGGGGAACACAGCCTGGACAGCTGGCCCCTACTGACCAGAGGGATGTGCCACACTATATGGCATCATGCTCAGCTACAAAAGCTCAGGAGGAAGTGATTTTGTTCATGATTATAGCATTTGTGCCTGTTACACAAGCTGAAGCCCTGCCTTCCAGGTGGTGTCTGGACATCTGCCGGCTGATAAGATGTAGTGAATTAATTCTTTCTTTGATTGGCTTGTGTGTGAAACTTTGCCTCACTTGTTAAACTGTCTTTATCTCTACCTGAGAGTTTTCAGCTCATGCTCACCTAGGGGAGTCTTCACTCTACCTGGGGAAGTGAGTGAGTGACAGGCTGGGGGCTTAGCCTCTGGCCAAGTATTTCAGGATAGTTTCTTTAAAATGTGCTATTTTAAAATGCATTTAATTAAGCATATTATAATAATGCATAAACCCCCCCGATACTATAGAATAGATGAAATGCGAATTTCTATAAAATTTTGTTTGATGTAGAATTCAGTGGAAGCATTGCTGAAGAAGCTTTCTAGTAATTCTTGAAAATGGAGTTTAGTATATCCAATATAAAATGCAAATGCTTTAGGGTATGTATTTCAGGGTTGAAATTAAGGAGTTTTTAAAGTGATTTTATACGGTTTTAAGAGGTATTTAGATTCAGCTTCTGACTTACGTTTTTTTTTACTGAAAGTTGGCTATTTTCTTCCAGTTTACTCATTACAATCCCTTAAATGATGTTCATGTTTTCTGTTCATAATTTCTTTTTCATACGATTTAGTATATTTCATTTCATATGTCTCTCTTCTATCAATTCTATTTCCTACACATATTTTTTTATATTTAAATATAAATGTTTCCCACCATTAAACTTTCTCTTTTTGTGTCATTACCTTTGTATTTAAATCCTAACTACTACTAGTCAACAGAAATAATAGAGTTCAAAGTAAGCATTAAATCATCATTGAGGAGTAGGATCAAAAGTAAAATATGGAACCACTTAAGGTAATGGGAAAAAACCAAATTAGTTGTAATGATGTTATTAAATATTATTTTCATATTAATATGATCAATCAATTGTAAGGAGTTATATAAAACAGAGCAATTATAGTGTCTACATACTGGATTATGGGATGGATTATGAGACATCATAGGGAGGGCCAAATGTCTTCTTTTAAGCAGGATTCATGATTTCTTGTAGAGGGCAATTATATGTCCCATTGTTCCTCAGGATGTACAGTGTAGTCAGGGTTGAAAGGTTAACATCCTGATGTCCCTAATGATGAAACCAGAACTACTGTGTCAGAGAAGCAATAAATATTTGGCAAAGATCTTAAAAGGACATGAACAGTATCCTTCTGTTGTTCCAACTGATAAGGTTTTATTTACATATTTATTAGTTTCATTTGGAAATTACACATTTGAGTTTGTGTGGCTGGAATTATTTATCTTTTGTTTAGCACAAACAGGGAAAAATTTGCAGTCTTTCCTCACTGAACTCCAGAGCTATTAGTTCCTAGTTCAAATAAAGCTGAAATTCTCATAATCTGAGACCATTATTTGGTCTACCCACTGGTTGCACCCCCTGCTTTCCCAGAGGAAATGAAATAAAAAATTAATGAGATCCATTAGTATTTTACTCATTCACTGTGCCCAAAAGTACTTCTAAATATCTGAGTATTTTCTGTCACCCCACTTCTATGTATCGTCTTTCCTCATGCTGCTCTGCTGATGCATTTCCACACCATCACAGTTTGGAAGAAAGAGAGACACATAGAGCTTAGCTTCAGCAGGTTGTGCTGCTTTATGAGACCTGGCATGATTTGACAAGTTTGTTCACAATCCCAGTTTTTGTCTGCTTCTCCTCTATGAGAAGTTGGCTTTTATACACTTGTAAATGTGAGTGTGCATGTGTGTGGACATGCAGAAGTGTACACACATGCGCACATATCACAGAATCGGTCAGGATGGAAGGGACCACAGCAGGTCATCTGGTCCAACCTCCCTGCTCCAGCAGGGTCATCCCAGAGCACATTGCACAAGATTGTGTCCAGATGGTTTGTGAATTTCTCCAGTGAGGGGACACTCTACATCTCTGGACAAACTGGTCCAGTGCTCAGTAATTTGGAAGTTATTGGTTTTGTGTTGCTTAAAAGTAAAGTAATAGGAAAAATCCTATACTCAATATTTCTATGTATTTTTTTTTTTTTGTTTATTCGAAGTTATAATGAGAAAAAATAAAGAGTAAAAAGAACACAGCCACTCATGAGTAAAAAGAACACAGCCACTCAGCTGTACAAAGAGAACTCCTGTAGACATCATTAGACTGCCTGCACTGAACAAATCAAACACACACGAATGCTAGTCGCCTTTTATTATACTCATAAAGAGGAGTTTCGGCTCATAAAAACTATAGCAGGCAACTTTATAAAAACATAACAGCTTGGTTTTAGTGGTTCCTTCATAGCTATCTAACAAAGCAGGTTTTTTTTAAAAAAACAAAAACCCTAGCAGATACGTAGGAAACAACTGCCTTATTTGGCATTGTGAAATTTGGCATTGTCACTGTATACTAGTTCATAAAAGAGGGAGACTGTCCTCTCCTATCTACTGTTCAAAATCAAATGCAAAAAAACCCCCTATTAACTTGTTGGATGTATTCTAAGCATTAAAGATTAAAGCTATGTAAATAATAGAGAAGTCATCTTTAGACAGATTCATTCATTTTCTGCTTAGACATTTTTGTACATTGTATTGTTCATTTTCTGGGTAGTGCTATCTAAATACTTGGTTCTCACAAATATTTAAGGAATTAATATTTTCATTAAAAGTATTCATTTTTCATGTGGACATGGGTTAGATGCCTTATTTTCTCATTTTTTACTCATCATCCATTTGCTTATTTTCCCATTTAAGAGCTTCAGTTAGGATGTCACAAAAAAAAAGATTATTACTATAACTACTTCAGAGCCGCGGGCAGCTGAAAACAGCCATGATTTGCTGCACAACTGAAACTATCTGGTGTGGCTCTTGGGGACTGCCGAGTTTCCCTTCCTCCCCCCCCCCACGGCCAGCGTGGCCCCGCACGGCCCCGGCAGAGCTTTCTGAAGCCAGCACAGCTTGCACCGAATTGAAGAGGACACCATGCACCAAGCAGCATAAAGAGAGCGAGGCTTTTCTCCACCGTAGAGCCTGAGCAAAATCAGCCCTTCAACATGGAGGCTTCAAGGTCAAAGAGAAAAAGAAAATGAGTCACGTGAGAAGGGGCTAAGATAGTGACTGCAAAAAGAGGGCAGTGGCGTGTTTCTCACATGTATCTTAAAAAGGCTTCTTGCATGCCATGTAAGAGACTGTAATATCACAAACTGTTTTATTTCTCTGTGAATGACATTGGGAAAAGAGAATTCTGTGTGCAGCCTGTGAAAAAGAAAAGTGGCCATGCCAGGTCACTTAGAAGCTGTAAGAGACTTCCAGAGATTTTGTAAAGAAGAGAGTTGTTGCTTTTCAGGCTGGAATTTGCTTATCCTTAAAAGACATACCCCATGTGAAGCACATGATGTAAGAGCGAAGAGACTGCAAGATTCATGAAAGAAATATTTTTTGACGGCAGCAGATTTCTGGGCAGGTCTGTTTGTTAGTGGCAGTTGGGAAACCATGTTAAGCAGAAGAAACCTCTTGGTAGACATACGGAAGATGTTATTAAGACCAGCAATACTGACCGAAATCACAAGTTTGTCATCTTTTGTGCAAGTTGGGTAAAAAAGTGGAAGATGTCAGAGGAAAAGGGGGGTTTCTTTTAGTCCTTTATTATTTCCTTTTACTTTTAATTCTGTTAGTCAAAAACTTCTTACACATTCTTTAAATTTCTAAGCCTGCTTTTGACAATCTTCTAATTCTTATCTCAAAGAAAGTAAAAGATGCGAACAACCCCACTATACTAGACTAACCAGAAACCTAAGCCTAAGCCTAACCCTAAGCCTAAGCCTAAACCTAGCCTAACACAAACCCTAACCCGAACCCTAACCCTAGCCTAACCACAACCCTAAATCTAAACCAAACCATAAACCAAACCCGAAACCAAGCCTAAACATAAACCTAACCCTAACGCAAAACCTAAACCAAACCCTAGCCCTAAATGTACACCTAAGAAAAACATTACCCCAAGCCTAAGACGAGCCAAATCCTAAACCTAAGCCTAACCCAAACCATAACCACAAGCCAAAAATAAACCTAACCCTAAACTTAACCATAAACCTAAGCCTAAACCTAACACTAAGCCGAACCCAAACCCAAAACCGAGCCCTAAGCCTAACCCTAACACTAGACTAAGCCTAACGCCAACCCTAACCCTAAACCTAAGCCTAATCCTAAACCGAACCCTAACCCGAAGCCTAGCCGAACCTACACCCAAACCCTAACCCTAACCCTAACCTAACCCTAACCCTAACCCTAACCCTAACCCTAACCCTAACCCTAACCCTAACCCTAACCCTAACCCTAACACTAGACTAAGCCTAACGCCAACCCTAACCCTAAACCTAAGCCTAATCCTAAACCTAACCCTAACCCGAAGCCTAGCCGAACCTACACCCAAACCCTAACCCTAACCCTAACCCTAACCCTAACCCTAATCAAACCCTAACCTAAACCCAAACCCTAACCTTAAACCAAACCATTACCCTAACCCTAACCCTAACCCTAGTCTAACAGTAAACCTGATCCTAAAACTAATCCTAACCCTAACCCTAATCCTTAATCTAAACCTGAGAATAACCCTAAGCCTAAGCCTAACCTGAACCCTAACCATAACCCTAACCCTAGCCTAATCCTAATCCTAATCCTAATCCTAATCCCAATCCTAATCCTAATCCTAATCCTAATCCTAATCCTAATCCTAATCCTAATCCTAATCCTAATCCCAATCCTAATCCTAATCCTAATCCTAATCCTAACCCTAATGCTAGCTGTGGTGGGTTGAAACGGAGTTGATGGACAGAGTTTTACACCCATCGGTTCTCGCAATTTTGCACATAAAAGCAGCACGGGCGCAGGAAATTTGGGGTTCTGGTTTCTGGTTTTTCTCGGAATAATAATTATTATGTACCAGCTAGTTGAGCTGTCCTGCACTGAAATGAAAAATGGCAATAGGGAATAACCACAGAAGTTTAAGAGCAGTCACAGACTGCATTTTATTTCATTTTTCTATGGGAACAATTCACAGCTAAATAATACATTTGTATATATCTGTACTGGTTCACAAATAATCATAAAAATAGCTTATTTATCAAACAGCTTATTGGAAAAATAGCTTGACAGTTTCTTGCTTTATTGTGCCTTCAGTCATTAAAAGCTCCAAAGGCTGACTGTCAGAATTCACTCTACTTTTACTTTATGAAATCTTGCATATTTCAGATAGATTTCATTAAAAACCAAACAAAACGCCCCCAAAAATTCCCATGCAAACTCAAGTTAGTTTTAATTACAATCTGAGCTGTAATTCATTCTGACAATTATTTACAGTCAGATCTGTTAGAATTAAAGCTATGTCATCAGCTTTTGTTGTCATTTACAAAAGTATTCTTTCTCTAGAATGGAATCCTTCCCCATCACCATTAGGAAGTGAAATAAGAAACTCAGTGATGCAGATGTCAGAGATAAATTTTGTCCTTCCACTTCCCATCTAAATGTAATGCCCTGATTTAGACATTAGTATAGCATGAACGAGAGAAACAAAACAACATCAAAAGTTCTCTTTTGAGGGCTTTCTGTACCTTAGAAAGAACCCCTGGTTATATCATAGAATTTGGATTTCCAAAGGAGTGAACTCAGTTAAACAAATTCTAGTCCCAGATGGTGGTATGCATTAGGTATGGCCATTGAATAGATGAATCATCTTGCCTTGGTTGTCTTTTTCCAGAGGTTGAAAAGGCCTGAGGAAATTTTAGCACATACAACCAAAATATACAAGGCCTTTACAAGTGTCATCCTTTTCCACAATTTTCCATTCAAGGGCTACTTTCAAAATTCAAAAATTAGCTTTAGAACTCTAATAGATTTATGGAGCAGTTTTTTGTAAAGCTAAACCAAAATATTCAAAGCCTGCACCTGCTCAGGAAGGTTACTTTCTGCTTCTGAAATACAAATAACAAGACTAGTTGCTGATGTTATTTAGGTCTTTTCTACCCTAGAGAACCTCTAGCATTATAAATATGAGCTCCCCAACAGAATCATAGCATCTTCTGTGTGAAGGAGTTATCTGCTGGTTTAGATATATTACTTCACTAAAGCATGAAAAATGAATGAACAATTTTTTTTAAATCATTATTTTTAATTTGTAGCAAAACAACCTTGAGGTCTGGAGATTTTCCAGTGATTTCTGCCTTTTAATTCAGTCAATTCATCTGCCTTCAGAGTTTGCTCTTGCATGCCATACTTTTTTAGCTTCCTGTCACTACAGTCCATTTTATAAGCTTTGGTAAACCCAAGGTGTATATTGTGCTTACTGCTCTTGGCTCATTCACGGAGGCCCTCAGTTCATCTTCACAGGCATTCAGCTTGGTCAGGCGTGATTTTGTCTTGGAAATTCATGTTGGTTGCTCCTGATGACCTTCTTGTTCTTTCCATACTTGAAAGGATATTCCAAGAGGACATGCTACATGTCCTTTCTATAACTCTTCATTGCTTATAGCATCCAGGGTCCTCCTTCTTGCCTTTCTGAAGGAAGTGGGTTTATAACTTTTATCTCCAAGGGTGTCTCCTTAGCTCCAGGATTTTTTATATAAAGTGAGGGAATGGAAGAGGAATGGAAGGGGATGCAGTTCTGAAAAGCCAATTGACAATAGAATCAGTGACTCTTCCTACACAACAGGTTTTTTCCTTCATAAGAGAAAAATACATAATGATGGCTATGATAGTTGGTACTAGGATTTAGTATCAGTCATAAATGAAAACAAGTATTTTTGTTCTACAGGATTTGTAAGTTTAAAAGGAGAAATTTTGTTGATGAAGAGATACAAATAGGTGTAATAGGTTATGATTTGGAACAAAAGAATAATCCTCACCATGCAGAATCAAAGATTGAAAAGTGTGAACCAGAACTAAGCTTCCTCTTTAAAATGCAGACACTCAGTAAAACCTTTGAAAAATCGTAAGCAATTTAGGGCAATAGGTCTCACTGTGGTTTGCTTCACTGATGCTGCTGTAACTGGGAAGGTTTTACACACTTACAGAACCTTTTGAGTTTCTTTTGCAACAGATACAAGACAATGTATTTGTAGGCCATTCAGTTCTGGATTGACAAAACCAGAAGGAAACTACTTCATCTAGTAGTGCCACGTATTTATATTTTAGGCTGAAAAAGAGTCTCCAAAGGTGATTTAGAGAGATTGTAAAAGAGATTTTGTCTACAGTCCATTACAATGAAATAAAAATGAAAATAGTTTTAAACTGACAACATATTAAAATTAATGCAATAATGTGATGACATGGATTAAGATAGATTTATAGAAGACTTTACATGTGGAATGAAGCTTTTCAAAGAGTAAGCGTTAAAGTGAAAACTGAAAAAAGCACATTGTGGATTAAAAAAATTCTTCACAGCAGTAACAACTTTAGTTTTCAAAGAGATTCAAGATGTAGTATAAAAAGGAAGGATAGATTTTCATACGTTTATGTTAGGTGAAAAAGTAAAACAAGTACTAAAACTACTCAAAAAGCACATGGAATTTTAATGAATAATTTTGCAGCTGTGCTTGGACAAAGCTTGGGAATTTGGCAATAATTACAAAGATTTTTTTTCTGGAAATAATTACTCAGAGGCAAATTCCATTTGGTGGGATTTTTAAAACTTCTTTGATGGCCTAATTCACAAAAGTCAATGTGAACAGAGGTTAAAACTGAGTGTTTTGAAAAGGTTAATTACTTAATGAGTTGTTAGAAAACACACAATGAGACAGTGAAGGAAAACATCAATATGCCTAAATTTTTCTAATATGATGGAAGTAAAGCAAGACAACTGGGAGCAGCAATAGAATTTCTGTCAGATCTGTATTAAAAATCAAATAACATTCATGTTTACTTAATGTAATTAGACCTTACTGTTGATTTCAATACTCTGTTCATTTTCAGCTTGTGCTAGGCAGCTGTGAAAAACAGATCCAAAGGACTTCTGAAGCCAGACACAAATTCTGCCACTGTAGAAACTGGGCAAAATTTTATCTGTGATATTATCAAATTTCAGGAACAAAACAGTCATTCAGTTTTCTACTTCTATATAGAGGAACAATTTCAGAGGTTGTCTGTAATGGGTTCAGTTTGAAAACTGGGCAGAAACACCAACTTAATGTAGTAGATTTGTTCACTTCTTTTACTTTCTGTGAGATAAAAGTTAGGAGAAGGGCGAAAGCAGGCTCAACACTTTAAAGAATATAAAGAAGTTTATTACTAACAGAATTAAAAGTAAAAAGAAGTAATAAGAAATTAAAGCAAACCCCCCTTTTTCTCCAAAACCTCCCTCTGTTTCCCAACTTGCACAAAGGATAACAAACGTGATTCAGGTCAGTATTGCAGTTCCTAAAAGTCTCTTCCACATTTGAGGGAAAAAGAGGTTTCTTCTGCTTAGCATGGTTTCTAAACTGCTACTAGCAAAACGGACCTGCCCAGAAATCTGCTGCCATGAAAAATACATTTCTCTCATGAATCCTGCAGTCTTCCCACACTGCCGTCATGGGGTATTTCTTTTACGGATAAGCAAATTCCTGCCTGAAAACAACGGCTCTCTTTCTTTAACAAAATCTCTAAAAGCTTCTCACAGCTTTTAAGTGACCTGGCATGACCACTTCTCCTTTTCCCCAGGCTGCACACAGAATTGTCTTCCCCCCATGTCTTTCACAGAGAAATAAAACAGTTTGTGACATTACAGTCTCTTGCCACAGCATGCAAAAAGTGTTTTTAAGCTACACGCGACAAAACACGCTGCCACCCTCTTTTCCACTCACCATCTTTGCTTCATCTCATGTGACTCACTATCTCTTTCTCTTTGACTTTGAAACTTCCATGATGAAGACTTGATTTTGTTCAGGCTGTAAGGTCT
Source organism: Edolisoma coerulescens (assembly GCA_013397115.1). Taxonomy (NCBI): domain Eukaryota; kingdom Metazoa; phylum Chordata; class Aves; order Passeriformes; family Campephagidae; genus Edolisoma; species Edolisoma coerulescens. Next base: position 516,548 of record VWZW01005257.1, on the reverse strand, counting down.
AGAAAAGCCTTGCTCTCTTTTTGCTGCTGGCTGCATGGTGTCCTCTTCAATTCGGTGCAAGTTGTGCAGGCTTCAGAAAGCTCCGCCAGGTCCGCGCGGGGCCGCACTGGCCACATGGGGGGAGGGGGGGGAGGAAACTCTCCAGTCCCCAAGAGCTGGGTGAGTTCAGTTGTGCAGCAAATCATGGCTGTTTTCAGCTGCCTGCAGCTCTGAGATACTTTTTTCCCGCAGCGACCCAGGGGGTCTGTGCCGCTGCGCTGGAGGGGGAGAGTGGAGGGTGCAGAGGTCCCGGCCCGGCCACCCCTCTGAGAAAAACCGGAAACCAGAAGCTCTCATTTCCTGTGGCTGTGCTGACTTTTATATGCAAAATTGTGAGAAGCTATTGGTCTAAAGCTCTGTCTATCAACTCAGTTTCAACCCACCACATTGTCAGTCACCTATTTTAAAAAAAATTAGTCATAATCTTTATCTTAGCCAATTAATATCAGAAATATGATTGACTGATTTAGTTATATAATTTTAGAAAATAGAGTATTTCCTTCTAGCATACACTTATAATAGTAATATTGAAATAGTGCCTAGATGTGTCACTGTGGTATTGGTCCGATGTCCATGTGTGAAGGAAAGAGACAGAGACTACCCTCATTATTTAAATATATGTGAAACTGAGAGGATATACTCTAAGGCAAAAAGTTATGTGGGACCTCAACATCCAAATGCAATAGGTAATATACTTTGTGAAAGATATTATTCAGTGCAGATTTTTAAGGTCAGCTCAAGTCTTTTCAACACTGCAGAGAAATATGAAATTTACTGCCCTCAACGGTTAGGGGGCTGTGGTTGGGCTGCTTTTTTTTCCTATAGAAAATCTGCTGGAAAATCTGAAAATGAATACACATTTGCTAGAGTAAATAGAAATGAGACAAGGAAGGCCAAGGTCTATCTGGAATTAAATCTGGCCAAGGATGTCAAGAACAAAAAGAAGAACTTCTTTACTATACAGGGAACCATGCACTGGAAGAGATTGCCCAGAGAGGCTGAGTCTCCCTCATTGGAGGCATTCAAAGATCCTCTGGACACAATCCTGTGCCATGTGCTCTGGGATGGCCCAGATTGAGCACGGACGTTGGACCAGATGACCCACTGGGGCTCCTTCCAATCTTATCCATTCTGTGACTCTATGAAATGCTTTGAAAAGCTCAAAAACATTTAATCTCCCATTTCGAAATACTATGTTTATTTAGCAGTTACCAACCCTCCACCCTCCTCCCCAAATACAGATAACTGAATAGAAAAATGTGTTAACTTCTATGGAAAAACAGATTATTTCTATTTTGCAAAAGGAATTGTGCTGAAATAGAAACATGTATGGAAAGATAATAAAGCCAAAGAAAATTAATTTTCTGTAGCTGAAAACCCATATACACTTGGAAATGCTACCAGCTGCTTTGATGCAGGGGTTGTAATATTTCCCTAATTCTCAAAGTGATAGAATCTCAGTGATCCTTATAATCCTTAAAATATACTAAAGATATTTTTGGAAAAGTTACTCATTTTGAAGGAGTGGATTATTTGAAGTGTCAGAAAAATTTTGTATTGGCTGATTAGTTAGAAGCTTAAGACCAGAAAATAGAGATCACATATTTTGAAACAATCTTCCAACAAAACATAAAATAAAACAGTAATAATAAACCCCCCAAAAAACCTCAAACCAACAACAAAACAAACCAACACAAACAAACAAAACGCCACCAAAATCAAAATAAAATTTAAGAATTCTCTAACAATCAGCAGGAGTAAACAAGACAAACACTGTCGTTTTTACCTTATTTATTTTATAAGGTATTCTCTTATCAAGAGAAAGATGCAAAATAGTTGATGTTAGGTTATTTGAATAATCATTAACGATTGTACCAGAAATAATTCCTCCACAAGTTAAAGGCCCCTGTGTAATACAGATATTTCTCAATATTAAGTAAGTCTGAACTGAGGATATTCCAGCTTATGGTCTTGAAATATATACTCAGAGCTCAATTGCACCCTCTCAGGGCTGCAGCTGCCAACTTGGATTAAGAACTAGTTGTATCTAGAACCAAATATGAAGTAGTTGAAAAATATAAACCTATGTTCAGATTCTTTGCTATAAATTTTAAGGAATTTCTTTCATCATGGGAAAGAGAAATGGAAGGAGAGCAAAGTTGTTTATTTGAAAGGTATTCTAAACCAACAAAAATAATACCATTTACTTGTCTAGTCTATTCTCCCCACCAGAAAAGTTGCTATGTCTAACATAATGTAGTAATTAGATATAATAAAATGGAATTGATAGACCTAATAATTATTAGAAGTTGTTATTATTAATAAATCTGGTAATTATGGCAAACAACTATTGAATTACTTATTTAATTGATTTGAAAATAACAGAGCCTAAAAATTGCCAGGAATTTCAAGAGCAGAGTCTTGCTCTTAGAAAAATTGGTGACATTAATACTGCTTGAGTGGTCTGGGTTTCAAGGCTCTCCTAAGATGAGAAATCAGACAGTTGTAAGAGCCTTTGCAGAGATCACTGGAAGTTGCCTCAGAGAATTACATTGGCTATCTTCTCTTTCTCTGTCATGTAAGATGTGGTGTAGCTCAGTGAAAAGTCCATGTAGGAACTCCCTAGAGCCAGCATTCCAGCAACAACTGCAGCAAGGGTTTTAGCCTGGAAGTCACGCTCCAATCCGCTGCATTCTGTGTAGATACATTTGCAACTTGTAGTGATATACAGCAGATCCACAAAGTGAAAATGTTTAAAAGGCAGTCTTAGTGGGTTTTAAATCTTCTGTTTTATTTCTCCTCGATTACTTTTTTGTTGTTGTCCTTGTTTTAACCTAATTTGTTTTTATCACCAACATATTATAGGTGACACTGTGATACAATATTGCTGAAACCATTACTGACTCCTAATGAAAGAGTTATGAGAACAAAGAGCAATGAGAGTAAATAGTAATTCCCTTTCCTTCCTTTTCCTTCCTCTTCCCCTTTCTCTTTGTCTTTTCCCTTCCCCGTTCCTTTCTCTTTTTCCTTTTCCTAAAACAAACAAAAGGAAAAGGAAAACAGAATTTATGATTCTATGATTATTTCCCCTTTCCCTTTTTTCTTTTCCTTTTGTCTCTTTCATGGAGATTTTATCCTCCTTCTCTAGAGAGATGTAGTCTCTTTGCTATTATATAAGCTGTGGATAAATGATATTTGCCATACATTTATTCAGGACTAAGAGAGCCTTGGTACAACAACAATGAAAAAACCCAACCAAAAATAAAGGCAGAACTGACTGTTTTCTACATATGCTTTTCTTTCTGTGTACAATATTTATATAATATGTCGACACACAGAGATGTATGTGCTATGTATCTTTTATCTACATATATACATACAACATATGTATGCAGAATGTGGATATACATTATCCACTCCATAACGTGTACATGCAGTATGTGTATGTTTTATGTGTGTGACACACAGTCTACATATACATTATAGTATAGGAATACTAAAAATGTTTTTCTCCCCAATATGTTAAATTGTCTAATTTTTGAAAGCATTAGACTGATTTTGTATTACTTCAGTGAATTTTTTCTAATTCAGTGAGATTTAGTGAAGTTACATGAATTTCAAATCAGCATGAAAGCAGAAAGAACTCTTTACAGTGAAAGATTGAAATAAAACCAGATTCTGTGTGAATTCATCTCCCATTTCTTTCTTTTAGTTCCACACCTGCTATTCCTCTCTTTTTTTAAATTTGTTTTAATCACTCTTTATTTCATGTAATTTATTTTTTATCATTTTACAGTTTTGTATGATCTATTTTTCATTGCACCATTCCTTCAAATCAGTAATTTTATTAAAATTCTTTCTCATCTCAGCTGAAGCACATAAGACCAGCATCCTTTCTAACAGAATCTGTCTTGGACATGACCTTTTTATCTCAGCTTGTTTTCACTTTTGTGGTGAGTTGGCCCCAATTAACAATTAAGCATCCATCAGCTGCTGGCTCATTCCCTGCCCCCAGAGGAAAGTAGGGGGAAACTGTAAGAGCAAAAGTAAGAAAAACCCCTGAGTTGAGATAAAGACAGTTTAAAAGAAAGAGGAAAGATGGAAAAAAATCACCAAAAAAACAACCAAGTGATGAAGAGGCAAGCACTTACCACCTCCTACCAGCAGAACGGCTGGTCCCACCCAGACTGTCTGGGTACTTTGGAAAGCCCTCTCTCTGCTTTAATTGAGTATGATAAGTATGGGGTTGGTATGACATAGTATGGGATATTCCTTTGGTAGCTGAGGTCAGTGTCTTGCTGTGTCTGCTCCCAAACACTTGCCCACCTCTAGCTGCCTGGGGGGCAGCAGAGTGAGAAACAGAGGTGGTCTTGAAGCATCAAGAATGCAAGCACTATTCAGCAGCAGTTAAAACATTGTTGTGTTACTAAGGCTGTTTTAGCCACAAGTGTAAAACATGGTACAAGGTGAACTGCTATTAAGAAAACTAGTCCCATCCTAGCCAGACCCAGTACAACTTTTACCTCTAAACTTGGGGAATGTATGGTGTCTTATACTTGCTATAAAATTTTTTGTGACATGTCTCCTTGGTATTTTCCAGTAAGAATTCTGATTTATGAGAATTCTGATTTACTCTATTTTGATTCTACGAGAAGAACTGTGTCTCTTGGTATATTTTACCTATTTTGTTCCACTTCTTTTGATGGAACTCATTATAGACCCAGATTTGACCCCCTGGTTGTATTTCATTATTGTATGCTTCCCTCCTTCTCCTTTGACTCTCGAGTCCTCCTCCAGAGAAAGCTGGGGCTGTTGACTACAGCAACAGTTCTGCCCCTTACACAGAAGCAGTCTGTCTGTATTGTATATCCTAGTTCTCATATGCTGTAACAGTGTTTTGTGGTTTGTACTAGATGTCGGAAAGTTGAAAGGAATGAAGGTTTTGTCTTTACAAACCAGCTGTGGGCCTACTGTAGATGAGACTAACACCGAAAGATAAAAGAAACAATGGGAAGAATTCCATTGATTGATGAATAGAATGCAAGAGATTTGTCCTTACAAACCTCTGTAAGTTTACTGATAGATGAATTTGTGTATTGAAAGATGAAAGAAACCATGGTAAAAACTATGAATTCCTGGAACTATGAAATCAAGGGAGGTTATACATTAGAAGGGAATCTTAGGTATTAGGCGTTCTGGGAAGTCTGTACCTCTCAAGCACCTCAGCCAGTGGGGAAAGAGGGAGGAACATGTGGCTGAGAAATTAGGATAAAAAAGGAGGCTGCACCCTCCAAAAATTTGAGAGACCCCAGGGGAATGCCGCATGGCCTCTCCCTTTACTCGAATAAAGTAACAGCACTCCTCTGTCTCCTTTTTGGACGTAAACCTCTGGTGTTTGTGGATTAATTTTCCTGACAAAGTGAAACTGATTAGCATTGAGAAGTTTATATATAGCACAAGAATTGTAGTAGGAAGACACCAAAACTCCTTATCCTCAGATGAGTGTCTCTACCAAACATTACCTCATGTGTGCACACATGCATCTTTCATCTCTTCCTGTGACTTCACATTTTTGAAGCTGTGTCACTGATCAGAAAATAAAAAATCTAGAAAAGATTCCCTGTATTTTATCTGGACAAACCTATACCCTGACGAATTAGGAAATTCTCAGGGAAATTTGGAGCTACTTTTTTTTAACTTCTGAGGAGGAAACTGAAATTAGCTTTGTTCCTCTTGAGTGAGTCTTTCCTTTCCTAGAATTATTGTTGTGTTACTAAAAATGTACAATGCATAAATTTACAGAGTTTCTCCTCTCACCTGAATAATGACAACCTGAGAGAGGGCTGCAGGAGTGCTAGTCCTCTGCATAAAATTTAGAATTCAATCTAAAGCCATCTGACTCAAATCTGTTCTTAATTTCAAAACAGATATACTTACACTATTTTCAAGACTCCTCAGTAGTTAGCAGTAGAGCTATGAGAAATGCACTGTGTGAAGCAGTGCAAAACTCCTAAAATCCATCTCCCAGCTATAGCGAGTTCCCGCAGCCCCCTGCATCCCTATTGGTTTGTGTATTCCCCTCCCAATTTTGTATATGAGCCTATGGTTACGTATTTCCCCTGTTCCATAGGCATTGTGTTCTGGAATGTTCCCCTTTCCTCAGTGTCCCATTGGTTGTCTGTATTAGTCCCTCCTCTGTTCTATTCCCATTGGCTGTTCCCCTGTCGACCCCTCCCATGTTCCCTTTCCCTATTGGATTATGCCCTGCACTCCGCCTCCCTTTGTCCCAGTATAAAAATGCCTGTACTTCCTCTATTCCTTGTCTTGCTGCTTCTGCATCTTCAGATTAACCTCTCTGGACCCCAAGCAGCAGCCGCCTCTCTCCTCCTTTGTCTCTGCTGGTGCGCCTCCCACCAGCCTGGGGGTAGCTCCTTCATGTGAGGAAGCTGCGTCCTCGACCGCTTTTGTGTGTGTTCCTGCTGCGGCGAGGGTGCCACAGTCAGACCTCCGAGCTTCGTTTCATCCAGGCTCGCGCACCCCCAAGCAGCCGATCTGGCAGAACTGCTGAAGGCATTCCAGTGGCTGGCTGTGCAGCCACATCTGTGCACTATCATGCTCTAATCTTAAATGGAGAGAGCTTCAACAAATGAATGCATTATTCCATTGAACTGAGGAGAGGCACTGTAGTATGAAAGACTTTCAATTCTGTAATGCAAATTAGACAAAGGCAAGCCAGATTTCAACGTGTCTCTGAAACAGCCAATAAGCTATTCTTTCCAGAATCTGTAGTGTATTTCAGTGTATTCTTGTTGTTTTGATTACAAGAAACCAAAATACTTCATAGTCATGGGTGAAAGCTTGCAACATCTCCTGTCCTCTTTTCAGACATTGAAGGCTTCAATTTTGTTTTGTTTTGTTTTACTCTGTTTTGTTTAGCAGTCCTTACTACAAAAGTGACATTCCTGCTTTCAATAGCAAGAGTTCTTTCACCTCCTCCCCTCTAAAATCTTAATATAGTCTCTGTCTCAGCCTGAGTTCCACACACTGATGGTCCATAAAAGTCATTCTGCTTCTGTCATCTACACTTTTCAGTAGAAATTATTTCCTTGGGAATAAAAGGGCAAGGCAAAGTTTGTTTATTATATTTACATCTGAATCCTGGTATGACTGATTTATAAACACGCAGGCCTGTAATATAGTATTGCAGTTGCTAGTAATAGGCCAGAAGCTTTTTAGAGAATTCATAATGCCTCAGGACTAAGGGAGTGAAAAGGTGAACCTAACATAAGGAAGAGTGGTAGGAATAAAGTGGGTGTATAACAATTTTAACTGTGTTATTATGCTTCATTTTCTGTAAAGATGAGATGCAGGTTTATAGTGATTCTTGAATTAGACTAGCATGAGGCAATAAAAACAGTGTTGGAATTGATGCTTTCTGAAAACAGTGTGGATACTAAGAATGGAGGGGAAAACATTTCTCAAGTTAAAATTTTGGGTAAGATACCTTTTGTCAGTTTTATATCTTAGACACTTAAAGACCTTCTGTGAAAATCAATGCACATGACTTCCAAGTGTGACCCACCAACGGGTAAATTATCTGTATTATATTTTCATGATTATGTAATTATGTTGAATGAGGTAATTGAACAGTTTTATCTTTTCCCCAAATCATTACAAAAATAAACGCTGTTAAGATTAGTTAACTTCTTTAATAATTTATGTTCTCATGAAATTTCAAGATCAACCATGCAATTAAGAAGCTTGTTAACTTTCAGTGATTTTACTTTGCTAGAAAATACATTTCAATGGCCTCACTTTTCCCTTAAAAATATTTATTATCATATGAAATCTCTTCCTTTCTGCTATTTTACCCCAAACCCTGTACCTCTTCAAAGAATTAAGAGCAGTTGATCAACCAAACAAAATTTGTGAAATGATAGAGTTCTGAACAATCAAGGTTAAATCAACTTCAAAGGAAAGCAATTAGCTAAAATATTGAATTGAAAGAAAACAAAACAAATAAAACTGCTTCAAACCTTAATGTCAGGAGTGAACACAGGAAAAATACAAAGTGCACTTCAGATTTCAGTGTCAAGGATATAAATTATGAAACTTGATTAAAAACTGATGGGGACTGTCTGGTTATAAAGCAATATCCCATAAACAGAAAGTTTTCAAAACCATGGAAGCAAATTATAAAAAAATTTAAATGGCTGATATATTTTGCATTTCATTTTTTTGTTTGTTTTTTTCATTCCTTTGTACATTTTGTTTATTTAGTATGAAACCTTGAGAGAAAATTATAGACAGAAGAAAACAGAAACACAAAGTTCTTTTCTTTGGTGAACACTTCAACATAAAATCAATTTTACAAATGAGACAGCAGTAACTGAAGTAATGCCCTAGGTGGAAATAAAAAACTAAAATAGTTTTTTTTGAAAGAAAAGAAAATTTGTGTCAAGAATAACAGTTTCAAATGACTCTCAGCCCTTGTATGTTCACAGTTGAAATGCATAGATGTTCAGTTACTTCTTTAACCTTCATCATGTAGTCTTACATATATGTTTCACTGGAGCAAAGAGTGGAATCTGTAGCAGGTATGTGTGTAAGCAGCTGTGGCATGTGGGTGAAACATGAGCTGCAGTGTCTGTTCAAATGGGGTCCAGACTGCCTCAAGACAAAGGAAAATCACAGTGGAAAATATTAACTGTGCATCAAAATTCCACTACACTACACACAACTTGATCCAATCAGAGAAGCAGTAAGGGCCCCTACCAAAACCTGTCTGACAAAGACACTTAGCAGCCATTAGAGGCTGGAAAGGCATGCTTTGGGAAGGCACTCCTTGAAGTCCCTAAAGGCCCTGGGGTCTCCGGGAGACTTGTGCCAGTGTAGGGACACCACTGAGATACCACAGTCCACGGATGGCCCACGCTGGGTAAGAAACAACCGTAAGGGACTGTAGCCCTGGGTGACCCAGGCCAGGGAGGAGCACAAAGGACTGGAGCAGCAGAAGTCATTAAAGGCAGAGATACCACCTCAGCCTCCTAAGCCACTTAACACCTGGCTGGATGAACTAGACAGACTGAATATAAGACATGGTGAAAATATGTGAAATTGAAAGAGGGGAGAGAAGACAATGTTTATGCATGTGCACGTGTCTCTGTGTGTGTGTGTGTGTGTGTGTGTGTGT
>VWZW01005257.1:430336-506848 GCA_013397115.1 Edolisoma coerulescens | reverse complement strand
CCAACCTGCCTTGGACTTTAGCTTCTTCTTCTTTTCTTCTGGAACTGCGCAATAACACCAAAGCATCATCTGGGAGAACTTTCCATCAAAGCCCGAGGGGGACCCCCATGCTGACCCAGCTCTGAAGAGGAGAGAGCCGCACCCATAAAAGGACTTTGAATTTACCAGGTTCTCTCCAAAGCGAGGGATTTTATTATTTAGCATTAATATTCCTTTCCTGTGTGTTTGTTAAATAAATAGGTTTTTTTCCTCCCTTTTCACATTCCTCTGAAAAATATTTCTTTCCCGAACCTAGTGGGGGAGGGGCGGTTGTAACCAGCCTTCTATCAGAAGATAGTTTCCTCCAAATTTGTCTCAAACCCTGACAGGACCAATGTTTGATTACTCTTTCTAAGAAACCTCTTTCAGGGTAAGAACAACATTATTTTAAGTTTTGCTGTAATATAAATCACTAAAAACCTTTTGAAATTTGGTGTGCTGCTTTATAAGCAGAACCACTCATTGTCAGTCCATTCATTAATGAAAACAAATGAATAGATCATTAACAAAAAATTACAGGACTGAACTCCATAATAAATTTTTATATTATTTAATCATATGCTATGAGATATTTATAGATCGTGTAATTTTATATATATTTTGTAGAATTGCTGTGTTTTGAGCCCACCTGGTAACTAAGCATCTGCTTGCTCATTTTCCTCTGATGGAATGAAGGAGAGAACTGGAAGAATAAAAGTAAGAAAACTCATGGGTTAAGGTAAAGACAGTTTAATAGGTAAAGCAAAAGCTGCAGATGCAAGCAAAACCAAACAAGGGAATTCATTCACCACTTCCCATGGGCAGGCAAGTGAAAGGAGCCAGGCTCCATCCCATGTAGTGGGAAGACAAAACACCATCACTCTGACCATGCCCCTCTTCCTTCTTCTTCAGCCAGCTTTTATTACTGAGCATGATGCTGTATGGTATGGAACATCCCTTTAGTTAGTTGGGGTCAACGGTCCTGGCTGTGTCCTCTCCCAACTTTTTGTGCACCCCTCAGCCTACTCACTGGTGGGGTGGGGTCAGAAGCAGAAAAGGCCTTGACTCAGTGTATTAAGTGAATTTTATTATAGAATTTTTATTTTAAGTTTTACTTGGCATAAATAGAGCCCTCAGTGTGACTTCAGAATGAGGAGTATTGGACATATTTTAATTATAGTAACATGGTGGATTTCTTGTGTTGCTCTGTGTGTAAAGGAGTGGGCTATTTTCTTTTGAGCTACGCTTGGTATCATTTTGTCCTGTCTTGGTATGACAACAACAGGGTAACCTAAAGTACAGGCACAGCAGGAGCAGGCTGTCTTTACTGTTCGGAATTCCTGCAGGGTGAAATATTCTTTTTGCTGCTAGAGCTTGTTTGTAACTGATAGTAGAGCATAGAGGAAGAATCCTGCAGGAGTATACTGATGTCAAGAAAAAAGTCCACTGCTATGTAACATATTCTATGGGATTTTTTTTTTTTGCTGTGTAGTTCTTTTGTCAATGAAACTGCTAATAAGTGTTTTAACCCTTGTTTAAGACAGGCAGTAGCCTCTTTGAGCTAAGATCCTCCCTACATGCTGTTAACAGGGGAATGTTTTAAAGAGACAAATTTTTTAAGCACATCCATGAAAACCCAAAGCTGTTCTAAGTGAACTTCAAACAGCATTAGAAAGAATAGCTCTGACCATACATGGCTTTGGCTTTAGCAGTACTCTCTTGATTTCTGTATTTATCCTGTTCTGAGCCAAGCTTGCAGCTGGCACTGTAGAGCAAAGAACAGAGTAATTTCATGCTTCCTAATATATACTTTTGATGAGTAGATGATGTTTAAACTAAAAGTACATTAACAAATTCCAGCATGATCCAGGAGATGTAAAAATAAATGAATTGACAGATGAGCCCAGAGATGAGCTAGGGCTCATTTTCTTCCTTTTCAAATCCTCTCTCATTTTCAGGATTTATACAAGTTGCCACACTTCCTTGATTAGTAGAGCAAGCATTATTTAGTGATTCTCAGAAAAACTTCACTAAAAATATATATTTTGTATTTTACAGGATTATTAGTGTACTGCATAACACAGTTTTATAAAAGATTTTTAGTCATAGCATTTGATGGAAGGCAGAAAATAACCATATAAATGCCTTAAAAATCAGTCCCATTGTCCTTGTAAGATGTTGCTGTCATATGAGAAAAGAAAGGTATGCATATAAATATGTATGTATAGCAAGCTTGTCCTTGAGAGCAGTGATGGCAGCTAGTTAGACTGTGCTTTGGCAGTACCATATAGCCTAAAGTTATTTTAGCCACATTTCAATCTGTCAGTAATCTAATCATTCACTTGTAAAAAACTTTTTTTCTTTTATTTGGAAAACCTAAGTATTGAAACTTCATATTCTGTCTAATATTAAGGACAGCTTTCCTCCCTCTCAGAGAAAGAGCTGTCTGTTTATTTAACTCATTTAGTGCTTTGCATCTGCATCCTAACTTTTACCCTTGTAATATGAGGCTCTGTGTTTTGTCATGTCTGAACATGAACTCTTACGTGTATATAAATGTTCAGAAACATATGTACATAATGGCAGATAAATGTATTTAACGATAATTCTGGATACTGACTCTTGAACAGTAAAGAGAAACAAATGTAAGTCAAAACTTTTCCCCCTTTTTGCTGAAAAAAAAATTCCTAAATACAAAATTCACTATTTCCTTCTATACACAGTAGATCATCAATAAACAGATCATTGATACAGATAATTACTTTTTTTAGATAGGAAAATACAAATTTTTGTAGCAAATAAGACTTGTGCATGCTACTTTCAAATATAAAAGGGTTTTTTTGTTTGTGTCTAACACTGAAGACAACTCTGAATAAGATTCCCTATATTTGAGTATTTTATAGTCTATATTACATTTAAGTAAAACAGAAAATACTCCCTTCTTTTCCTTTTACTTGATAGTTTTTACAAAATTTGAGATGCATTAGACCACAATTTTATATGGATAGAAAATTAAGTCACAAAAATCTTAACAGTGCTTTCCTTTATCCCTTTTTTCTACCCAGCTTTCCTACTGATGAAGATATTTTCACAGAAAACACCTTACCTCTGGGTAATTAATACAGGAAAGTATTACCAATGTAAGAGATTAAGTATGGTTTACTACCTAATTGGTAATGCATTTTGTCGAAGTCCTGTAAATATTGATTATGAGATTAGCACTATTCAGTTTTTAATTTCTTTAACTGACTGATAGAAACTGCACTTAGGAAAATGGCGTATGATGCCCAGATGGGTGAGGTTAAATTACTACTTGAAATGATGATGTCAGAAGTTTATCAAAGTTTTGGAAAACTACCTCCAGATCAATAGGATTACATTCAATAAAGTACTTGAGAGGAGAAGTCAAATACATAGCTACAAAATGAGGAGAAAATGGCTGAGCACAGTGTTGTAGAGAAGAATGTGGAGGTTATAATAGACTAAAAAGTATTTTTGAAGAGAAAAGATAAATCCAATTCTGAGGTAGACTAATAGGATTGTTGTACGTCAGTCAAAAATAGTAATAGCAAAAAAAAATAGTGAAAGAAAAGTGGCTTTCTAGTGTCTGATGTTGGTGAGACTGCAAATGGAGTAAAATGTGTTCTATAAGAATGTAAAAAACACTTTTAAATTTTTAAAGAAGTCTCTTTGTCTCCTTTCCTCCCCAGTTTCCCTAATCAAGAAAAAGTTCAGGAAGGAAGATCCCTTATTATGTTGACTTTCATGTGCCAACTCCTAATGAAGATATTAGAGGTTGGGAGGAAAGGAAAAAAATTAATTGAGTAGAAGCTGAAGAAAACAGAAAACATGCCTTTTAAGAGAAGATTTAGAAAGACTCAAACAATTCAGAAAATGTTACAGCAAAACTGGTGAAGCAATTGTTTTCTTCAGCAATTTGGGTAATAGAAACATTATGGGGCAAGGGGAAGAAAGCAAGTATTTTCTAAATACAAGTTTTTGAGGTCTCCCTCTCTGGAGGTTTTTAAGAGTGGTTTAAACAAACAAAACCCGCATGTTCTTATCCTGTTTCAACAAATGATGGGCTATCCTCCCTCAACAAATTAGGTTTCCTGAAAGTATCTTCAAAACCCGTATATTTATGGCTACATGATTATGATGGGTCATATGATATGTCAGTTTGCCTATGGTCTGCATATTAAATTATAAAAATACATCTTAATAGTAAACTGTTTTATGTGTAACTTTCCTATTGTAATTTGTAAGGATTGAAAAGACAGTGAAATCTCATCTGATTTCAGAAGGGCTTGGGCCCGTTCACTGCCATTTGGGTCACTTTTATTTATCTTTTGTTTACATCTAAAGAAATAATCAATTCTTCTACGAATACCAAATTTTTCTACAGATTGACATTGGCCTAGGATACATTAGTTGTAGGACTGAATTTCTGAGAAGAAACCAACAGGTTTTAGCATTGCAAATTCCAGTGAAAATTCATATTCACTCAAGTTATCCAAGAGGTTTCCCACTGAATGTATGTCTCTTAGGGATTGAAAGCCAGGACAGGTGAGGAGGAGGGGGAGTGCTTCATGTACAGGAGGGATTGCACTGCACAGTGCTTGCAGTTAGACCCAACATGGTTGAAAGCCTCTGCGTTTAGTTTAGAGGAAAAGCTAATAAAGGAGATGCTGTTGCAGGATCTCCCATCCAGTATGATGACATCAATGTATTACCATATAAGACATTAAGAGAAATCTTTAGATTAGTTGCTCTTGGTATTATGGATGACTTCCATTTCTTAGATCTTAACTGGGACTATCATACCTCAGACATAAAAAGGTCCAGGAAATTCCTGAAACATGTTGAAGATAATGTTTTGATACAGATCCTAAGACAGTGAAACAGAGAAGGGGGTAAAACCTGTTTGGCAGGCAGTCACTAGTGATGTTCCTCAGGGCTCAATTTTAGGGCCAGTTCTCTTCAATGTTTTCATCAATAACCTGGACACAGGAGTTGTATGCACACAAAATAAGTTTGCTGACAATACTAAGATAGGAGCAGCTGTTGATTCTGTGAAGGGGAGAGAGGCCTTACAGAGAGATCATGATAGACCAGAGCATTGTGCAATTACCAATCTTATGAAATTTACATAACAAATACTGGATTCTGCACCTGAGAGTGTAATCCTGGATGAACATATAGACTGGGGGACAAGAGCCTGGAGTGCAGACCTGCAGAAAGGGATCTGGAGGGTTTGTTTGATGACCAGCTCAGTATGAGTCAACAATATGCCCTGGAGGCCAAAAGAGCAAACTGTATCCTGGGGATCATCAGGCACAGTGAAACTAACTGGTGGAAAGGATTGTCCAGCTGTACTCAGCACTGGTGCATCCTCACCTCAAGTACTCTGTGCAATTTTGGCTTTCTGAATGCAAGAAGGATATAAAAATATTGGCATGTGTCCAGAGCATGACAGCAAAGATGATGAAAGGTCTAGAGGGCATAACTTATGCAGAGTGGCTGAACATAGTAGGTTTGTTCAGCTTTGAGGAGGCTGAGGGGTGATCTCATTGCTGTCTACAACTTCCTCATGGGAGGAAGCAGAGAAGGAGGTGATGACCTCTTCTCTCTAGTGTCTGGTGATAGGACACAAGGGAATGCCTTACAGCTGCATCACTAAGAGCTCAGATTAAATATTAGGGAAGAGTTCATTGATCAAGCAGTGGAACAAGCTCCCCAGGAAAGCAGTCATGGCTCCAAGCCTGTCACTGCTCAAGAAGCATCTGGGGAATGCTCTTAGCTATATGATTTAGCTTTTAGCTTGCCCTATCTGGAGTCAGGAGTTGAACTCAGTGAACCTTGTGGGTGCCTTTCAATGCAGGATATTCTGTATTTCTAAATAAAGTATCTCAGAATACTTCTAGAGAAAAAAGAGATGAGCTCTTCTAAGGCATGACTCATAATTCTGAATTAGATTTGTACATATGGCCCTCCAAATTGTTTCTTCAAATGACCTGCACCTCCCCATTTACTATGATAGCATTTTAGAATTCCAGAGAGCTCCTTTAGACATGCCTGAAGTTATGCTTTTTGAACTGTATCCTGAGTCACCTTAGTACTTCAGCATTGCTAAAAAACCTTCCAAAAGGAAAACAAAATAAATAAATGCAATACATCTGAAGTTCTAATCTCCTTTATTAAAGTCAAGGAGTTTGTACTTTTCTTTTGGGAATAGGACTTGAAAAAAATCTGTGCTATGACAGTATTTTTTTTCTTATAAAAAGGAAACTTAATCATGCATTCATTGCACTTAAAAGTTGCTAGAAGGTTTTTCCATAAACTATAATCACTTACATGGAAAAGCTCATTTACTTAGTAGTTCACAATAAATGAGGTAAAGGTAATGTTCTGAATTTAAGCTATAAGTAGTGCAATGAATTTCATAAACATTTTCAAGAAATTGTATTAGAAACAGAGTATGGCTAGAAATAGGCTAAAACAAACAAAAAACCCTCTCTATCATCTATTCTTTCTTTTTTTCCCCCATTTTCTTCTCTTCTTTTTATTATATTTCCTAATAGGAAGTGCATTACATTGTCACATTCTGCAACTGCCTGCATGATGTGACAATCTTTCTTGTTGACATGAGTACAAATACATGCACACAGATGCCTTGAGCATAACCTCTTAGTTTCTTTTCCCTATTTAAAGAAATCTCCCTAATTGTCACCAGCTATGTATGCTTTCCTCATTTTAAATGTACATCAGATATTTGTGAGAAAAATCACATTTCATAAAAATAAACAGATCTAATGTGATGTGAAGACTATGAATGAAATCTAGTGAAGCAAAAACTACCCAATAATGCTTCATTCATCTCCTACCTCTGAAAAATTTTCTTCGTACTTTGAAAGGGATCAGTTTCCATCAATTGCACCCAAAAAAATCAGCATAGTATTAATTACTAATATGAGCAAGATAAGCAAAATAGAGGCCAGTGTGGGCCCTCTGCTGAATGGAGCAGAGGATCTAGTGACAAAAACACATGGAAAAGACTAAAGTATAGAATGCTTTCTTTATCTTGATCTTTATAGTAAGACTGGCCTTTGGGAGTCTCAGGCCCATAAAACATGAGGCAAAGTCTAAAGCAGATTCACTATTCAGTAGAGGATGACCGAGCTGAGGAACATTTAGAAAAACTGGACACACACAGGTCCATGACACTTGATGGGATATACCCACAAGTGCGGAGCAAGCTGCTCAATGTCATTGTAAGAACAGTCTTAATTGTCTTTGAAAGGTCATGGGAACTGTGAGAGGTGCTTCAAGGATAGGAGAAAGTGAATTTCTCTCCTTTCTTCCAGAAATCTTCTGCATAGAAAAAGTCTGTGTTCAGGTCAAGGTAAGAGATGCTCTCTCCTTGCTTTATACCCTGACAGTATTTTTTCAGGTCCATTTAAGTACAAGACACATTATGATAGCATTTGTGCCTTGATTCCCATGGGAAAGATGATGTGCACATACTGAAAGGTACAGCAGTGTTCATGAGCTGGGTCCCAACTCCTGGTGACTAAGTGACAAAGACTAAACACACCTACCCATCAGTCTGCCCCTAGGCTAGAGGGCCTTCATACTAATGGAATTTTTCTAGTAACCTTCACTGGTCTGAGAGAATTCCAGAAGGGATATTGAAAAAAGTCTCTTCATATTTATTGTCTACAGAATCATTGATTTCTGGAACAGAGTGAGACCAGAAGCAGATCTTGAATGTACAAAACATGGTTAAGGATATAAATAATATTATGCCATTTTTTTGCTCATTATCATTGTGTTATTAGAGTAAACATATTTGTGAAAGATATAAAGATGATGAAAAGAAAAACTAAAAGCAATTAAAGTTAAATTTCCTTCAGTTCCAACCAGAACTGAAGTAGTCGTGAAATATAGTCAGCTCTGATCTAAGCTAGTTGTCAACACCCCTTTGTACTTCCTGGAGAGAAAGTACATCTCTAGGATTGACTTGTGTCACCTAATGTGGATACTTATAAGTAATAAGTTGGTGTTTATATACCTGATATTAATTTCCCTTAACATAGAATTATATTTCCTGGCTGTGAGATGTTTAGAGGTATTTGCGTCTGGTTTCCAGCTTTGGCAAATCTATTACAGGCCCTTTGCCATACCTTTCAGCACAGTGTGGATGCTTCAGATAACCTAGGGTAAGTCAGATGGCACCAGATACTTAGGCTGAGGAAGCAGAAACATCGTGAATCTCTCCTTTGACTGCAAGGATACATACTGATACCAGACATAGATGCTCATCGATGTTTGCAGCTAGCTAAGATGAATGATCCACTGGGCAATAAAATCATAGACCCAGAACACCTGGGGTTGGAATGGACCTCTGGAGGTTACCTAGTCCAACCCTCTGCTCAAATTAGGGCCACCTTTGAAGTCTGTTTCAAATATATATTCTGCTATTGAGAAATATATAAGTATGTGTTGAAAAACTGAACAGAAAACCTTATCTAAGATCCTATTATATATTTATTATATAAGGCTTTATATTCAACTTCAAGAGACATAACACAAGACTGGATAATCATCTGGAATTGTAAGCATAGTACTTTATTGTCGTCAAAACACACTCATAGCACAGAGAATTATTAGAAGGAGAATTAAGAACAAAACATAAACACTGTAATGTCACTGAATAAATAAATTAGAAAGGCAGTAGAAATTATTCTTGCTTAAGCAAAAAGAAAAATAAGGCTATTATGTTTTCACTGTTGCAGAGGTGTCATAAGTAATATGATAGAATATTCTTTAAGCATTAAAATATAAATTATACTGACAGTATTTTAAGTTTTTCCAGATTACACCTGATTGTTGAGTATCAGGATATATGTATGTATTTGTTTAATATTTAAGTACATTAATTGGTATAAAACTGAGCAGAGGAAACTACATTAAAAGGCAGTGTTCAGCTCTGCATATATTACTCATAGGAAATTCCAAGAAATCTATATGTTGCTTATTACTTTGAGTGATGAGTGTGATAAGACAATAAATTTAACAAGTAGTTTTATTTCCTATTCATCGTTACTGATACCAGTTATTTACAAGTTAGACTAAGGAAACACAAACTCCATACTTTTTTTGAAAGCTACATAATAATGGAAAAATAAATCCAGCAGCTGTTCTTCTAAATTAATGTGAATATTGTTAGAGGCAATGCAGAACTGGAGTACAAAAAGTGATGCGATGATAGCGTATCCTGTTGTAAGATACATCCAGTATACTTTCAAAACTCATCTATATCCACTAGTCTATTATAGATGAGCTTTTCAAAATTAAAAAGAACATTGCAATATTCATGTTTATTGATGTACTTGGTAGTATTTTAATCAATTTCCAGATTTTTTTTATTAGTGTTATTTAGTAAGAGGCTCTTGTAAAACACAGCTATCAACTGACTAAATCTAAATCAACTTAAAGGCAGAGCAATATGAGGTCCTGAAGATATGTCATTAAGTGGAGGAAACAAAGGCAGTTAACACAGCTACAGCAGTTGTCATAATGCAGTAATGGCACAAAGGGATCCTGAATCTTTACTCAAAACTGTGCAGTGACTGAAGTACCACCATCTCTAACACCAACTGGAGTAGATATTCCTACCACAGCAGAGACGCGCACCTAGACACAACTCCTTTGATATTGTGCTGCCATCCTCGTCTCTGGCAGTGCCTGCTGCTCTGGAATTGCCTTAGAAGTGTCTGGTGCCTCCCTTCAGGACTTAACCAGTGCCCTCCCTGTGTGAGACGTGCTCTAGTTGAGGTGCTGAGTCACCAGCTGAAAAGGGCAGGCAGGAGGAGTTGAATGCGCTATGTGTCATCAGGAAGGAAGGACAGGAGAGTCAAAGACCTGAGACAACAGCCCCAGACCTTGCTCCAAGTAAAAAGACAACTGGAGGCTACCTTGAGAGGTGACATTGAATGGAGGTGCTCAAAATGGAGAGGACTAGAAATGAGTCTTCTGGCAAGAAGCAACAAACACAAGCTGCTATGTCTCAATAGAAGAAAAGTTTCTTCATTATGAGGGGCAGCAAACACGTGAGGTTGCTGAGAGTTTGTAGAATCTCCACCCTTGGAGATATTTAAATCTTAACTGAACAAAACAACATAGTCAATTGGAATTTGCTTTGAACTGAAGGTTTTGCTAGGGGGCCTCTGGAGTCCCTTTCCAACCTACATGGTTCTGTGTTTCTATGATTGCTTGAAGAAATTCTTGTTGCATAGCCTCAGTACTAAATGTATTCATATTTTACTCTTCTTTACAATTTGCTTTAGTTCAGTCTCACCACTGTAGTGAACTGAAACTCATCTTTCTTTTCTCCCTTTCTTTCATCTTTTTCTTTTTCTCTTGAAATATGAGAGAATGGGACAAAATCTTTATGTCACTTTCATTTACTTCTCAAGACTACCTTCAAAGAAACTTTCCAAGTAACTCTTTCCAGGAGTTACTTTCCAAGAAACTCTCTGATAAAATCACAGAGCAGAAGCTTTCCCTTGTTAATATGACTTATGTTACTATAGCAGGGAATAGAATCTGAATATTTTGTTTATGTGAAACAGAATAAAAGACATTCTTATATAACAGGGAACAATTAGATTTCCTTCTTTCTAAATATTTTCTGAAAATACTTAGAGCCTTTAATCTCTGCCTTGTTGTCCAGTATTCTGCTATTCATTAGGAAGTAGTACCTATATCTTTATTTTATAAGTTTTAAGTTGTAAGTTTTATTTCAAGTTATGTTTCTTCTTTAAAAGTACTTATTCTAAAAGAAAATTATTTTTTTAACTCATATGTATTTCTGAATTTTAACAGTGGCTATTTTCTTAAAGTTTTTTTGATATAACTGATACATTCTATACCAGGAGTTTTCCCTTTGGTATCTCCTTAATGAATATCATGTAAAAGGATGTATAAAGTGTTAATTCAAATGCTGTGCTGTTATATTCAATATATGTGACATGATGTGTTTTATACAAAGTTATAAAAAGAGGGACTCAGTATCATTTTTATTTACTAATAAGTGGAAAGGTTTTTTCAGCTAGTTTTTTTGCTTATCATTTGAAATAATCAGAGTTTAAAACTTCATTTAAATATAGAATTTGAGTATATTGTCATTTATTTACTGCCATATTAGACCAGATTTATTGATGCTCATCACTGCAAAGATTTTGATTTAGAGGCATGCAGTTTTTGATAATCTTTCAGTAAGGTATTGCTGTTTGGCTAATGGCTGACTACAACTTAAAATTCTTTTGTGCATGAATAAAAAAGCTTTTTGAAGGCCACAGGCAACCTGAAGACAGCACTGTAACAACTGGATAAGTGTAAAATTGTATTTAAGGAAAAATAGAGAAAAGACTTTAAAAAGCATTTAGAATTCTAATAAAATCACTCTTCAGACACTCTCAGAATGCTCCCAATTAGTAAAGCAGTTGAAAGAGGGTGAGACCATTTTTGAAGACCCCATCCTGTTCACCATCAGTGGAGCCCTTCAGTTTTAAGTTGTTAAACATGCAATGGAACAAGAAGTGGAAGATGGGTCCAACCCCACCCAGAATTATTCTGATATTTCCTTGTGCTCAGTTAAAGTTTAATTAATGCAAAGACGAAAAGCTTTTAACAAATTACAGAGAAAAAGGAAAATACTTTCTCCAACATTTCATGTCAAAGTAAGTATTTACATGACTAATGAAGCATCTATACAATTCAAATGTGCCTCTTTTGCACTATTCATAGAATTGTAGAATGGTTTGCATTGGGAGGGACCTTAATGATCATCTAGATCCAATCCCCTGCCATCAGCAGAGGCAGCTTCCACTAGACCATGTTGATCAAAGCCCTAATCAGCATTTCCAGGGGTGGACATCCACAACTTCTCTGGGCAACCTGTGCCTCATCACTCTCACAGTAAAGAATTTCTTCTTCATGTCTAATCTAAACCCTCTTTCAGTTTAAAGCCATTACTCCTTGTCCTGTCATGTCAAGTCCTTGAAAAAAGTCCTTCTCCAACTTTCTTCCAGGCCCTCATTATGTAGTGAAAGACAACAATAAAGTCTTTCTGGAACCTTCTCTTCTCCAGGCTGAAACCCCCCAACTTTTTCAGCCTTTTCCCATAGGGAAGCTGCTCCAGTCCCCTAATCATCTTGGAGGGCCTCCTCTGGACTATCTCCAACAGTTCTATTCCCTTCATATGTTGAGGATCCCAGAGCTGGATGCAGTCCTCCAGGTGGGGTGTCACAAGAGCAGAGCAGAGAGGAAGAATCCCCTCCCTCAATCTTCTCATCACATTGCTTTTGATGCAGTTTAAATCTAATCTAAATAGTTAAATTGTTTAAGTTTATTCTGGCACCTGTTTGCAAAAACAAAACCTGGGCATTTGTTCTTCTAGTAGCATACTGGTCAAAGGATGACACTACCCTGTTATTTTGTTTTGCAACATGGGGTTAGTTTATGCATATAAACAGGAGAACAGAGCTCATGTCTGGGAATTCAAATAAAATCGCAAACACACTAAAAACTGTAGCAAGAGTTTCCTCAGGCCACAGCTATTCCCAGTTATTTTTATGCAGTAGCTTAGATTTCACCTCTCATTTAATACATTGTGGATTTGTTTTGTGAGTTGGAGTTTGGCTGTGTATTTTTTTTGGCTATTTTTTTGCTTATTTTGAAGAAACTGCTTATAACTTTCAAATCCTCTCTTTTACTGCATAAACCCTCTGAATTCCTGACTTGAAATTATTCAGTCCCCGAGTCCGCCAGGTGTCTACCACCCAAATCTGAATAAGAGACATAAGATTTAGAAAAATTAGAACTACAATAACAATGAGTTACACACCCCACTTTATGAGTATATGTCACAATGCACAATTGGTAAATAAATTGTCATTGATTGAAGGAGGAATTAAAACACATGACATTTCTCAACATCTAATATATAGGGACACCTACATTGAGCAGAACAAAATAATGAAGGCATGGGTAAATGCAGAATTCTTCCTTTCGCTGGTGTTTGATGCTTTATCTTAGGAGCAACATTTTTTTACCTTTAAAGATAAAGGCATCTAGGCCAAAAGAACTCTGCCATGGTGTCATGGTTTTACACTGGTCCAACGCCAGGCACCCAGAAGAGTCACTTGCTCACCCTCCCCTGCCACAGCTGGGTAGAGGAGAGAAAAAAAAATTAACGAACGCTTCATGAGTGAGATAAGGACCGGGAGAAACACTTCAAGGGCAAAACAGGCTCAACTTAACGTTGCAAAGTGAATTTATTACTAACAGAATCAGAGGAGGAAAATGAGAAGTAAAATAAGCCCTTAAAACACCTTTTTCCCCCCAGCCCCTCCCTCTTTCCCACTGACAGCGCAGGGAGAGAGGGCATGGGGGTTTTGGTCAGTTCGCCACCTGAGATTTTCTTCCGCTGCTCTGGGAGAGGAGTCCTTCCCCTGTGAGAATGTGGGGTCCCTCCCACGGGAGACAGTTCTCCATGAACTTCCCTGGTGTGGGTCCACTCTCACGAGCAGCAGTCCTACTGCACCTGCTGCAACATGAGTCCCTCCCATACGCAAACAGTCCTCCCAAAACTGTTGCGCCGTGGCTCTCTCTTTCCATGGGGTGCAGTCCTTCAAGGACAGGCTGCTCCAGCCGGGAAGCAAGGGCCCTCTCTCTCCACTTCTGCTGGAACACAGCCTCCTCCAGGCATCCACCCACTCCAGCATGGGCACCTCCTCCACAGCACAGGCTGTGGGTGGATCTCTGCATCCCCCGTGGATCCATGGGCTGCAGGAGGACAACCTGCTTTGCCATGGTCTTCACCACGGTCTGCAGAGGAATCTTGGCTCTGGTGTCTGGAGCACCTCCTCCCCCTCCTTCTCCACTGACCTTGGTGTCACCGTGTTGTTTTCACTCACCTCCTCTTCTTCTCTGACTAGAAGAAAACTGTGTGAATTTGTTTTGATTTTCTTATTAAATATGTCATCACAGAGGCACTGCCAACGTCTCTCATTGGCCCAGCTTTGGCCAGCAGCATGTCCATCTTCAGAGCCGTCAGAGATTGGCTCTGCTGGACATGGTGGAAGCTTCCAACAGCTTCTCAGAGGAGCCACCTCTGTGGCCCCCCTGCTACCAAAAACCAGGCTGTGCCAAACCAATACACATGATTCTATTAGAAGACTCCTTAACTTAGCACTTTATAAACCTTTTGTACTATGTAGTTCAGTTCTCTTGGGATAATGTGAGACTAGATATCAATATATCATTATTCTATATTGTTTTTCTAGACTACTGTTTCCTATAGCTGTAGGTAACACTTCTGTATTGAAGTGTCAATTCTATTGACACAATGGCTATAGCTTTCAAAAATCCCACCTATCTGTTGTGTCCAAAAGGTTCAGACTGACTTTGTGGAACTTCTTTTTCTCCCTCTTATCAACTCCAGCATCGTTGTTCTATGATAGCAGTTTTTGGAAAGTTTTAGCCTTAGTCTTTCTCTCGGTAGTCCTCAAAGGCTTCCGAAGTGCTCTCATGTCTTTTTGAAGCAGATTTAATCTTTGAAATTACATAATCAGAGATACATTAAAAGCTACTTTAGGACACAAAGGTAGATAGAATTAGAACACATCAAAATCATGTCCACTCAGAACCCATATTCTTCTGTCAAACCCAGAGCTAACAATATTTTCACTGTAAGAGTTTCTCAGTCAAAGATTTCTTTTAGGTTCCTTCTAGAATTTAAAGAATAATTTATCTGTATATCTTAATCTGGTAGGAATCTTTCACACTGAAAATTTCTTAAGCAGCCTTTCCACGGTCAACTGCATCAAGAAGGTATCTTCCAAGTAGAGTTATTGAAAAAAAAAAAAATTACAACCAACCAACCAAAAAAACCCATAGAAACCCCCAAAACCCCAACCCAATGAGTTCAAGTCATTCTGATTTGAGAACAGAACAGCAAAACTGGTAAGCTCTATCTGATACCACAGCATGCTGGCTAGGAGACTTCCCTAGCAATCTGTATACATGAATTTGAGCTTTTCGGTACTTTGAAAGAAGTCCGATAATAAATTAATTTCTTTCAAAATGCCCAAAATCTGTGAAGATGAATATTTCTGGTATCTCCCCAGAGACATATGTCAGTGGTAGGGGGTGTTTTGCTTTTCTTTTTGTTACCAGTATTTCTGCAGTGCCAGCAGAAATTATTCCAAGTCTAAAGAAAAATAATTTCAGCTTGCTTTATTTGAATGTGAAAACATCACACTCCTGCTGAAAATATAAATGAAGAGTATAAAAGATTAGAATCAAGTAAAGATGTATGCTTCTATTCTTGTTGGTTTTCCTGTATTTCAAGTTTTCATTCCTTGTCTCTCAGCTTTATCAGAGATGAATTGTTAAGAAATAGGTACAAAGTGTTCTTTGCTTTGTTCACAAATATCAATAACTTTACAAGTGATTTTTTAATGACCTCTGGCACATTCTCTTTAGTAAGACTTGATCTACGCAGTTTCTGAATATAGACGCATCAAGGTAATTTAAAGTGTACCATCACTTACTCCCCACAGACACAAGAAAGTTTTAACCAATGCAAATTTTCTTTTGGTGAAAGACTGGATGACTTAATACTTTGCAGGTTTGCCCAGAGGTTCTCAATAGTCTTTTGAGGCAGTATTTTGAAACCAAAATAATTTTCCTCCAATAATCCAGATCTTGTATTAAGGGTATTCCTTCCTTCAAAATCATATTTAATATGTTTATAAAAATTTCTGACCCTCTCTTCCGCAGTGAATGGGGCTCAGTTTTTAGACTCAGGCTAAACCATTTCACGGCCAGTGCCATTTTGACTGCAATTTAAAAACAAACAAAAACCAAACTAACCCCCCCTGTTGCGCCGGGCAGATGGTGGGTGCCACAACCTTCCAGAAGCGTCTCTAGCAGAGGAGTTGCTCAGCAGGCCACTACACACTCGCACACACGCACAGGCCGGATAGCACTAGAATAAGTCAATGGCGAAAGAGCAGGAAGGGTCTTTGTATGGGGTTCCACGAGGAGGTGTATTGCAGCCACACACACGAACAGGTCCAGGGACGAAGACCCAGAAAACTGGGAGAGTCCAGATATATATATATATGGGGTACGAAGAGGTGGGGAGAGCATCAGGGCCAATCATCTGAGGGTAGATAGGTGGGGCCAGGGTATGGGGGCCAATAGAGAGGCATTGGGGGAGTGGCTGAGGGATGAGGGCCAATGGGAGAACAGGGAAGGTAGAACATTCTAGAGCTTGAACATATAAGGAAGAAAGGGGTGGGGAGGCCAATGGGCCAACCAGGAAGTGGAACTAGGGTACATTAGCATAACAGAACAAAGCATCATGGGGAGATGCCTTCTTATCTCCATGACCTAGGGGGTGTTCTTGGGCTTAGGGGCCATCCCACCAATGGACTCTCTTGGTCCCAGGCCTGTCAGTCTCCATACCCCCCACTCCCAAGGTGCATTTCACCATCCCACAGCTCTTATCTGTTGCTAAGGTTAGGAGGAGTAACAAAGTCTTCAACTCTGGGTCTCAAAGACCTTTAGAGGCAACTGTTTTAAGTAGACATTAGCTCGAGGAGCTCCATGGGCTGCTTAAATTTGTGCTGGAGGCCACATTAGATTGAAACAACAGTAAAAAAAAAAACATATGTTTTTAAAGCATTTTGCAGTCCCAAATGCAGGTTTTCTGTACTATGGCTCCCGAGTCATATGCATTGGTCATTCAAGATAAATATGTAGGCCAAGGAATCTGTCTTGTGTCCAGTTACACAGCAAAGGTGAGCTAATGGTAAATGGCTTCAGTTGTCAAGTTTTATCTCTGATTTATCTTTGTCTCCTGGTGCCTTTGATGCAGCATTATCACAACGTGCTTATTATGATGGGGCAATTTCTCTATGGAGCAGAGAAAATTCTGGTTGTTGAAAATGGAATGCATTTGTGTGACTGATCAATAAGCTCCTACAGTGGAAGAAGGCATGGAGGAGATGGGCCAAGGTGATGTGCTCAAGAAGTTCAAAAAGAAGGGTAGGATACAGGGAGTGAGCACAGGTATTGTAAAGAAAGCTGAACTCACCTGAACACCAAAGGCACCAGCAGGTGGCCATTGTGTTACTTACATGGCTGTGTCAGTCAAGTGAATCAGCTGGTTGTCTAAGTGGCTTTCCCTGAGTTAATGAGAAAATGTGAATCTCTTCCTGATTTAGTCAAACCAGCATGGGGGAAGTGGCTCCTGAGCAACTGTCAAAATAAACCTTGGAGAGAGCAGTAGCCTTGAGCTGACTTCCACCCACATAATCCCTCCTGGCAATTAGGAATGCCCAGCATTGTGACAGTGAACATACAAAGACCAGTAACAGGAATCATGTTTGCATTGTGATCCCGCTGTACACTGCAATTGCTGTATAGTGCTTATGTTGTGATATCAGTACATTGCATTGTGCTAAATCAAAATCCTTTGTAATGTCAATTATCTTTAAATAAGTAGATTTTATATTAAAACATTAACCTCCCCCTTGTGGAAAACCTAAATGAACCTGGCCAGAGAGTACTGGGCTGACAGTCTGGTACCAATGCCAGGCAGAGCATGAAGTGATATATAAGGAGAGACTAAATACTTCTCAGCATCTCGGTTTTCTTGAGATTTCTTCTAAGATCAATATTTTCAAGGCTTTAAGAGA
Source organism: Edolisoma coerulescens (assembly GCA_013397115.1). NCBI lineage: Eukaryota > Metazoa > Chordata > Aves > Passeriformes > Campephagidae > Edolisoma > Edolisoma coerulescens. The sequence goes on along the minus strand of VWZW01005257.1, from coordinate 489,056 downwards.
TTTCTATATATCAGATTACACCAACAGTTAGTTGGAGAACGGGGACTACAATATCCAATTTACTCCGTATCTTTCACCAGTGTAAGGCTTGATTTAAGCAAGAAAGGAGGTGTCAAAAATAAAGAAAGGCTTTTGCTTCTAATAGCTGAGATTTGGTAAGAGTGGTTTATCGCAGGACTCGTTTCTGATCCCCGGCCACCTCTGGCCAAATGGTGACATTCAAAGGAACGTTGGCATTATAGAATAAACAGACTCCATGCCTATATAGCAAATAAAAAAGTGTGCTGGAAGCATGGAGTTCAAGGAAGTAGAACAATGAGGGTGAGTTTATTTCTTCATGTGGCACTAACTGACAAATATTCCAGAGATCTAAAGGGCTCATGTTGAAAGGATAAAGGTGGAAAAAATACAAAACCCACAGACTGCAGAGTTTCAAGAAAATTATTGAGGGAGATAAGCAAGTGATCTAATCAGATATTGTAAACATAATAACTCTTTATAATGATGTTTTCAGTACAGCAAAAAGGGCGTAAGAAGAGCCAAGACAGACAAATGCAAATCGAAAATAAGGATCAACTAGAACAGGACATTAACAGGTGGTGCACAGAAAGACTACAGCCAATGGTGCTGCTACACAAAACTGCCCGGAAAGGGTTTAAACAGCTGATCAGCTGTGTCAAAACCACATGTCCTAGAACATTAAATTTACGTCCTAGTAAATTGTTATGTTTAGGCTCCACACCCACTGCAATTCATCTCTGCATATTTGAGATTAAGTAGTACAGTCCTGAGAGTCTCCACTGTGAGACTTCTGGCCTGAAGAGAGAGATGAATTAAATTAAATTACCTATGTTAATATGAAGTAACTGAATGAAATTCTATGGTTTATTATACATATGAGGTGAGATTAAATTATGGATTTTTTGTCATCATGTCTTTATGCTTTTGGAAATGTATGGTAGCAATTCAGGGTAGAAATACATTATTTCGTGCAATATAAGTAAGGTGTAGGTATATTTCTGTGCTTTTAGTCATCTTCCTTTAAGCAGCTAATAATGACAGGAAATTCCAACAGGGACTTCTGCTTCTGTACAGGTCAGATCCTCCAGTCTAAACCTTCTGCCACGGGCAGAGTCATCTTTAACTTTATCAGGTTGCTCAAAGCCCCATCCAAACTGACTCTGAACACATCCAATGATGGGGTACCCCCAACTTCTCTGGGCAACCTGTTCCAGTGCCTTACCACCCTAATTTAAAAAAATTTCTTCCTGTTGCCCAATGTAAACTTACATGCTTTCTGTTTAAAACTCTTACCCCTTGTCTTGTCACTTCAGGCCTTTGCAAAAAGTCCTTTCCATCTTTCTTATAAGCCTCCTTTAACTATCGAAAGGCCACTATACATTCTGTCTGGACCCTTCTCTTCTCCAGGCTAACCCCCCCACAATTTTCTCAGCCTTTTCTCATAGAAGAAGTGTTCCAGTCCTCTGATGATTTTTGTGACCATCCTCTGGACCTGCTCAAACAGGTTCAGGTCTTTCTTTTACTGGGAACCGCAGAGGTCGACATAGTACTCCAGGTGGGGTCTCCATAGCAGGATGCTCTGCCTAAACAGGGATATAGCCTACCCCACCGGCACTGTCATTCAGTGCCATCTCATTTATCAGTTTTGATGCTTTTTTTCAGCATCACAACTTGGAGCTGCAGCTTGAAGGGATGGGTGGGGGAAGGATGACATTAAAGGGTAAAGTACCCACAGCTGATGCCAACAGCTTTTCCACTGGAGAGAGTGAGGCAAACAGACCTTCTTCTCGGGGGTGCACCACGTTCCTGAAATCACACCCCCCAGGGATGAAGTCAGTGGTATAGAATAACAGCTTAGTTGTGCCCGTACTGTGCCATGCTCCACTCTCTCACTGCAACCAGGGCAGAAGGGTCTGCTGTTTTGAGAGTTGAAGAATGCTGAGACCAGCTTGACTGACCTATCAGATTCACCATGGGGACATGCAAGAGAGATGTTCCCTGAATGATGCTGGGAGCAGCAAGGATGTGCAGGCCCTGATACAGAAATGAGTCAGAAGTGTTGAACAGAAGAAACCAAAGAGCTGGTAACACCTTTTCCATCACAAAGTCTATTTGGCTGAATAAATCTGACAACACATAATCTAAAAAATGTATATGACTGGAAATCAATCACTTTATCCAGTAAAAGGCCAGTCTCAGTTTTGCACAGTGAGGAGTTCTAGCATATCTCCCTAAGATGTGTGAAGATCCTTCCCTTGAATGGGAACACTCCTCAAGGTTACTCCTTGAGACTGAGCAATAGATTTGCCCACAGTCATTGGTGTGGGTGAGCAACACCAATCTCAACTTAATAATTGTTTTGCTAGCTTTAATATAATTGCCTCAATATAATTGCTTTGGTATAATTGCTTCAATATTGCTTCAAAAATAGTGCACTATGCTAGCAGCTATTGCTATCCATGCTTTGTAGCAAATAATTCTGATTAAGATATTTTTGTCTAATCATTATCATCATTATAATCATTAAATAACTTAAATAAATCCTTAGTTTATTTATATAATGGTATTTGCTTTGTCATCCTTAATCCTGCAGAAGAAAGTTCTATGAAGTTTCAATTTTAGCTATATAATTCTTTAGACATAAACCATTGACTAAGTCTGTGGTTAGGATTGGATCCAGCCACACACAGATTCCTCTCTGAGAAGGAATTTAGAAAGCAAGGGAGTCCTTTCTGTGCCTTGTGACTCAAAGGCAGGGCTTCTTTAATAAACTTTGTCTGAAGCTCCCATTCTGCCCATGACAGTCTCACAGGAGCAGAGCAGAGACAGAGAATCACCTCCCTCGACCTACTGGCTACACTTCTTTTTATGCAGCCCAAGATACAATTGGGTTTATGGCTGCAAGCAGACATTGCTGGCTCATGTCCAAAATGCCCAGTGGAAATACAGATTTGTATTTTCCTTGGGCAGTAGAAAAATGTATTACAGTTCTCAGTGTAATGGATTTTTCTTAAAAGAGTATTTTGGATGTGACAGGTTTCTCTTGGGTCATTTAGCCAATGCCTCTGCATTAGAGGAGGAAATATTTTATTATTTCTAAGCCAGGTCTCACACAGTGGTGTAAACTGGCTTTGAATCTTTCACTGAGGCTGATTGTATACCTGCCCTTGGCAATCTTTTCCAACATTCATCTGCTATAACTGAAGGATTTCCTTTCCCACCATACTATTCCCTTGTCAATGCTGATTTTCCAGGCTGAAGTTTCAGACAAGTATTCTTTGTTTTCAGCTCACTCTCTCATCAAAATGAAAATATGGCTATCTGAATGACATTTATTAGTTAAAAAAAAAAAAAATGCATTAACTTACTTTCCTTTCTAACAGTTGTTTGGTTTTGGTTTTGGTTTTGGGATGGGTTTTTTTTGATGAAAAACCATTTGTTTTCTTAAACAGAAAACACCAATTATTAAATTCTGCCTTAGTAAGCACCTAGTTCAAATTAATGCAGCATTCCCAAATAGGTCACTCGGGAGAAATTCAGACAACCAATGAACGCTTTCAACTAAAGAACATTGTTCTTTACAAGAGCCAGAACTAAACTCAGCATTATAATGGTGCTTTATGAAAATTAAAAATGTTACATTATAAATATTACCTAAAAGGGATTTCTTCCCAAAACACTATTTTTAGCAGGAAAGTGATTCTCTTGTGCTTCTTCTCCCACTGCCTGTCATCTCCGTTCCTTTTAATAACAGCTTTATTCATTTATTTTAAGGAAAAAAATGTTGCCATATAGGTAAATATTCTAGAAATGAAAGGGCTTTTTCTACATGAGATGTTATTATTATCTATAAAGCACATTTGTTTTCTGTGGCTTAAAGTAAAGCTTTCTCCTTTGCTAGTACAAAGGCTGTCTTCTGAGTAATTGGCTTCAGACATACTATTTCATCACTGCCTAAATTTTTTACCTATGTTATTTTCTCTTCCATCAATCTCTAAATGTCAAAACTCAAATTGGTTACTGTCTCTACTGCTTTCAGACAAGATAGCTCAATTTAATCCTGTGTCCCTAGGAGGAGAGATTCTTCTAGAAGAGAAAGACAAATAAACAGGAAAAAAATTAAGCAAAAAAACTATCAGTCTTTCAAGATAAAAACCACAGGATCTTAATATTCAGAGTGAAAAGTCAGCAAGATGCTACTTCTTCATCTCTTTCCACACTAATTTATGATCTTAGAATATACCAGCACATTAATGAAAGACAGCTGATGAGCAAACTTTCTTGCAGCAGGCACTCTGTATTTCCAAACTTTTCTCAATTAAATCTGTGTGAAATTAAAGGGGGTACTTGCTTAATGTTTCAAAAATAAAAGCTTTGTGAGAAATAAGCGTTTGAAACCTAATAGCTGCCTATTACTTGCACTCCATGAATCTAAGCAGATTTTCTGTGATTATCACTGTTAGGTAGAATAATTCATTAGCTTACCTATTATGATGATTCTTTTCATTGTAAGGAAGCAAAAAAAAATGTCTCTTTTTATAGTTTTATATTAATATTAACTATTGCAGATATCAACAGAATAGCAAATGCTTAACTATAAAAATCCTAGATTTTTTTTAGAAGTTGTGTGGTGACGTATATAGAGACTGCTTATACAGGCTTGTAAACACTGAAGGTGTAGACAAAAACCATCTGAGAATAAATCAGTGTAGAGTCACTGTCACATGAAAAGGGGGGATTTTCTCAAACCCTTGGTATTTGATTAGTCTGTCAGCACTTCAGGAAAGCCAAGACTGTTGTGCCCGACCAGTCTGCAGTGTCCCATTATAGGGACCCAAGGTTGACCATTTCACCAGGTTGGAGGGGGTTAAACTACCTTGTTCAGGGTCACACACGAAACAGAGAACCCCCTCTTGGGTCTCTGCACCTTTACCCACTTCCAGCACTGCCAGTGTCCTCAAAGGACTCACATTAGCAGTTTCCAGAATAACATTTTTTATTAATAAAATTGTGACAGGTTAAGGTTTGAGAATTGTTGGTGATAATATCTGACTGCAAAAACATATTCAAAGCAATATACTAGCAGGCTCTGATCCCCAATAAAAGCTACCTCGAGATAATAATTCAGCACACACAGAGTATGGTTCTTACCCAGTAGACATTCCTACAGGGAGAAAAGAGGTTCAGCCCATTGACAGATTCCAGCAGTTATGGTGGAGCCTTCCCCTCTCTTCTCCCCATTCTTAAATCACTTTTATACTACTTCTTTATATTTAGATGGAACTTGTGTGACTTTAGTCATATATCTTCTTCAGCGAGGGGTGGTTGTACCTTGGGATGGGACATGCGTCAGTCCAAGGAGAGGGATTTTGCCATGGTTGCTGATTCAAAAGCAGGACATCTCCCTGTATCTGCCTTAGCTTTCAACTGCTGTGCAGCTTATCAGCTAAAAAGTACCGCTGAGTTCCCTTCTCTGCAAGGATTTTGAGACAGCCTAGCTGCTCCACCCTCCGTTTAGTCCCTCCTAGAGTGTATTGTGCATGGGAGGTCAGGTATTCTGACCACTTTCCATCCAGGGAGTAGTAGCCATATTTTTCCCTATGACTTCTGTATCATTATCCTTTCACCCTCAGTCATCTTCCCACAGTCACACAGATCAGGTGTCATATTTGAGATAGGAATCTCCTGTGCCTTCATTTCTAATTTTTCTAATGTTTCCTTCAGAAATCATAGAAACATAGAATCATAAAGTGACTTTGATTGAAAGGGACCTTAAAAATCAACTAGTTCAAATCCCCTGCTGTGGGCAGGGACAGCTTTTACTAGACCAGGTTGTTTAAAGCTTCATCCATCCTGGCCTCAAAGACTTTTATGTTGACATGAAAGAAAGGAATTTCTTTAGTAAGGAAGTTCTTTCTAACACCTAGTTTAAGTTTACCTACTTTCAGTTTAAAACCACTGCCCCTTGTTTTATCATTACATGTCCTGCCAAATAGCCCCTCTCCAGCTTTCTTGTAGTTCCCCTTGACGTACTGGAAGGCTGCTACAAGGTCTCCGTGGAGCCTTCTTTTCTCCAGGCTGAACAGACCCAACTCTCTCAGTCTATTTTCATAGCAGCAGTGCAGCAGCCCCAGATGAAGCATCATCTTTGTGTCCCTCATATGAAATCACTGCAATAAGACCATATCCTCCTTTAGAGGTGCCAAAACTGAACACAGCACTACAGGTGTGGTCTCAAGACAGCAGAGGGGGAGAATCAGCTCCCTCAACCTGCTGGCCACATTTCTTTTGATGCAGCCTAGGACAGAGATCACTTTCTGGGCTGCAAATGCTGATTGCCAAGTCATGTTGAGCTTCTTGCCAGCTCCCAAGTCCTACTTGTCAGTGCTGCATTCAGTGCATTCTCTGCCCAGCCTGTGAATTCAGGTGAACTTGTATGAATCATGGTTCTAACTTTAACATGAAGAGTGCTTGATATTTTTCATAGCATAATACTGTTTAGTACTTCTAAATCTTTTTATTAATTAAATCAAGGTTTTCTTCTTTAGTGTTCAAAGTCCATTTTTACAGTGATGATTCAATAAAACAATAAGTATAATTATTCTTTATTTCATAAGTGAAGTAATTATGTATTTTTCTGCTTCATATGGAATTAAAAGTCAAATACCAGTATTTAACAAAAAGTAGTGTAATAAGAAGCAAAAGTGCAGGAAAGGTTCTGTCTTCTCTGGGATGACCATTCATGACTGACAAATTATGCAAAGGGTGTAGCAGATGAGGAAACAAACAAACAAAAAAAATCCTAACAAAAAACCTATGATAATGAGCTCTTTTCCTGTGACTCTATGTAAAAAATGAGTCACAGCTTTCTAAATACATATTAAAATAAAATGCACAGTGTTCTATGCAGGAAAAATACTATTCAGAATGTCTCCGTTTGCCATTCAAGAAAAAAAAAAAAATTCTTTTCTACACAGATAATCTTTAATAGATTAAAGAAACACAGAGCAATAAATCTGGTCTCCATAGCTTTATCCAAATTTACTGAAAGATAAAGCAATCCAAAGTATATAATTTTAAATACATAAATTGACCTCCCTTTGAAGAAAATTAGCAAGATTTATGGTAAAGTGCTTGGAAAATGAAGACATACATAGAATCTACTTCATATCGTCGGTATTCTATTAAATATTCAAATAGACAGCCGATTGAAGGTTTCCTCACTGAAATCAGAAAATTGGTTCTGGGTTGGAAAGAAAGATAGGTAGGAAAACAGATGTGATTACATCAATTTTAAGTCCCCTTTTTTCTCAGACCTTTGACTTGCTGAACGATTTTAGATACCTCTATAAATTCACCCTGGGTACTTGATTTGTCATCTTCCATTAAACATACAGGAAATACTAATGAACCGATAAACCAGTGAACCGATACATGAAAGGTGGACACTAATACCTTGTGCTTTTAAATAAACTCTAAGTGATAAATATCCGTCTGCTAAGGATTTATGGATATGTGTCTGTATGTAAAGTTTGTCACTATAGAATACATCTGCTAAATACAAAAGTATATTTGGAAGTAGAGTTTGCAGCATAGATAGCATAGAAATTACTTGGAATTAGGAGGGCTCTGTGTGACAAAATTAAATTAGGAAGGATTGTGATGAATTTGGCTTCCTTTAGTTATGTGCCCAAAGATTCTAATATACATACATATATATACACATACAAGTATACATAAATTTGAGGTTATGGTACTTGAACACTAAGCTGCTTTTGGCTTTTATTGTGATGTATAAACAATTTGAGCATTTTCCTGCATCTCCCTTTTTAGCAAACTTCCCTTTAATACTCTCTTCCCTTTGTTTTTTACTTTTGATAGCATTACCCCTGAAGCTGTGTCAGAATTTACCAGCTTTCTGTTTGCAGCAGAGTGGGCTTACTGAAGATGTAAAATATTTCAGAAAGAGGTAAAATCTGGTATAAGGCTCTAAAGGTTGAGGCTACTGACAATGAAGTGTGACTATGCAGTATGAATAGTAACTCAAGGAGAAATTCTAATAGAGTAAAAATATTTTTTAAATATCCTAAGCATATGGTTGCCTAAAGAATCTGTACATTATCTAATCTTCAGTATTACTCCTTTCACCCTAAAATACTCCATGAACTGCAGGTTCATGTTATAGTTAGAAGCAACCTAAGAAGTAAATCACCTTCCTTTCCTTGGTATTGTCACCACGATTATTCTCGTTCTTCAAGTTCTCACAAAATATTATCTACATTCAATGGACATGTGTCTACTTATTTTAGTGGGTTTTGGATCATACTACTCCAGTGCAGTTGATCGATGAGTTTCAGATCCTGATCTCTACTGTTTCTATCCAGCTCTCCCCAGCTGGAGGCAGAAAACATGAGAAGAAAACTCTGTTGGGACAGGTAAATCACACAACATATATTACGGAAGTGACAGAATTATGTAAGCATCTGGAATCTATCTCCCGGTGGATTATTTTTTAAGGAATGTACATGGAAGTCAAATAATAGCAAGAAAACATTTCACTATATATACTTTACATGAATACACACAATCATTAAAACTCAGAGCTAGTAGAATCCTGAAATGGCAATAATAACAGCCTTGAACTCAGCAATATAGATTTCAGATACCTGTTGTGGCTGATACATTTAATTTTAAATTTAAATTTCATCTGAATGACTTATTAATTTGGGGATTTTTTTTACATAGTTCTTCACAGTTAGTGTCCAGAGACATACCTATGAACTTATATAATATTTTCAACTACTTTTTATTATTTTAGGCTCAGTGAAACTAATAAATATTAAAACAGTTGCCTTCCAGAGCATGAAAATGTTATAATTGCTTATATGAAAATTTCATTAACAGTTGCTGTAGTAATTATAGTCACTATCTAGGAAAAAGCATACACATTAGATTGAGATGAAGCCTTACTTCCAAAAGTGATAGTATCTGACTGCACACTACATTGTGTGATGTATATTTCTGCAGTTATAAAACAAATGGTGACTAAATGCTACCATATCTTCCTGATGAAAAAGAGCTGTTTTTTGATCAATTGACTTTATGTGTAGTAGTTAACACACTCTTAAAAACTAGTGAAAACATAGCTCTTAGTAAGGAAGAACTTAATTTCACTGATCAACAACTCATCTTCCAAAGATGAGATTGTAAACTAAAATTTAAAGCTCTGTTGAATCCTGTAGAGCAAAACTTCAATACACAAATCATTCTCTTTTTCTCAGGCTGCATAACTCCTCTCCTTCTGTCTCCTTCCTCTTTCTCCCCAATATTCTTTCTCTCACCTCACTTCCAATTAAAATACCTCCCTTCTAACAGATGCCAACTACCAGTTCTTTCAAAGAATGCTCAATTTATGCATATTAAACTAAAGAGATAATTTTTTTCTCTGATTTTATTTAGATCAAAGTAAAGAATTTTGCCAAATTCTTCCCAGTTATAATTGTTGGTCCAGTAAAAGATACGGTCTTTATCTACAGTCTTGACTGTCTTCATGTTAGAACAAAATAGTTTTAATGGAGTATCAGACAAATTTCCATTAGGTCCAGTAGGGTTCTAAAGTGTAAATACTGGTAAGAAGATATGCTTCCATATCCATATGTAAAATTATCTAAACAGGGCATTATCTAACCAAGTCTCTGAGAAACATGCTAAAGTATGACAAAAACAGTGAACATTTATGGCAATTGCCTTATACAGGTATTCAAAATAAACAGAGATGTTCTGATTCTTGCAATTTTCAAAGAAGAAAATTTGTAAAGATAAGTCCTCTCTCGGAACTTACTGGATACTTTGATGAAAAGCGCCATAGAAATTTTTCCTATTACTAGTTTTTGAATGGGTCAATATGCATCCAACATTTAAAGATCAACTATTGCAAATAAATGTTTGATTTAAGCTACTGATAAAATATATTTATTATATCAGAAGGTTAAACACAGTGCCATTTATTGTTAACTATGAATTTTTCAAGCCTAATTACACTTTTTTTAATCAAGATGATAGACGAATATTTACTAAACTTTCAATTTTGATACTAGATCATTAGTTAATATTTGCAAAGCACTTAGGAAGCAGTCAAGCATCAGACATGTAGATATACAGTTAGAAACTTGAAATTTCACTCATTGTTCTCATCACTCATTGTTCTTCTCAGTGAACAATTCACAAATTCCTCACAAACCTTCCCCTCCATCTACTTTCTAACTTGTTCCTCAGTTACAAATCTTACATGGAATACTATACCTACCTTTCTGTCTTGAAGGCAAGGATTATTTAAGAAAGAAAATGGTTGTTTAAAAACATAGGATAGAGACCTGCATGTGAACAAGTGCTCTGAAAGCTTGATGAGCAAGCTTATGAAAAAGAAAAGCAAGCATATTTGTTTTTATGATTATTATTGCCAATATTTTCAAAAATACTTGCTAGGTAGAAGCCTTTACTTAGATGAAGAAGGACAATTCTTGCAGAATGGCAAGAAGTGTGCTTTTCTTCAGCAGAGGTTTGTGTACATACTCACCAGAAAAATAGACCAGAGTTGGCAAAAATTTCCAAACCCATATAGGCATTCCATTTACTCTCCAACCATTTCCATTTGCTCTTAAACTGATGTAATTCACATTGCAAATTATGTCCAGTATACGGATCTTACTGAAAAGTCCTAAACTCTGTTTATTACAAAAGCAGACTACTTATCTCAGGCATAGATGTTACACAGCAGTATATCAGTATCCATCATCAAACCACATGTAGGTCAAACAGAAAATGTATGGTGTCAGACACTTGTATTTTCCCCTGCTTTTTGGAACTGTTTACTAGTTAGTAGACTGGATTTTTAAAAATTATTTCTGAAGTGCTTAAGGCTTCTTAAGAACTAAAAAATGAACCTATAAACATTCTTCTGGATTCATTCAGTCCATTTAGAAACCAAGGCACTGGTAAATTAAATGGTACTAAAAGGAATGTATCGGCTGTTTAGTAGTCTCTATCTAAGATTCTAAGCAATGGCATTTTACAAATTATAGAGAATCATTTGTGAATTATAGGGAAGAATTTCTGGGGGTTTAATTTCTTTTTTTTTGTTTAAAAACAAAAAGAAAAATTATCCAATTCAAACTTTAATGTAAAATACACTTATTGGAATGGAAGAAGTAGAAGAAAGAACTTCTGAGGCTCCAGATGCTATTGGAATCTTAAAGTTTTTTGGAAACTGAAAAAACTAAATCAAACCAAAACATTAAACAAATATTCTAATAATAATAATTGTTTTACTTCTAGCTTTAAGTAAGTTAGTTTATAAGGTTTTCACTGACCAATCCCATGAACTCATTCATTTGCCTCAGTAATTAAAACACCCTTATCTTTTATGTAGTTTTCTTAAAAGTTATATCAAAGGAGTAGTTTAGTTTGAAGTCTACACACCTCCTGCTGTTACATAAAATTGTTCTGGAGCACTGAAGCTAAAAAAATTTCCAATCATTCAACTACAATAAATGTGGAGATATTTTTTGTTGCTCTCTCAGACACGAAATAAGCACGCGAGACACAGCTTGTCAGGTCAAAGCAGCCAGGGCAGCGAGGCCAGTAAAAGCCCGACCTCTGCCCTCTGTCGTTTATTTTATATGTTCTTAGAAACCACCGTGGATTGGAGGATGAAGATTTCCTCCTCTCAATCTCACTGGTCAATGGAAATGTCTATCATACAATGTCCACCTAGCAAAGGAATGCAAAACAATCCAGGCACGGTTAGCAAAACATGAGCATGTTTACAGAAAGGGCGTGAGAAATTATTCACAGAGATTGCAAGCTGAAGAACTGCAAAATGCAGGGCGAAAATTTTTGCATCACTTTATTTATTCTGGATGTTGGTCAAATTAACTTGTAATTCTAAAAAAACCCTACAGCTGCCCATGCAAATTAATTCGAAGTGGCAACATATCACTCCAAATTGCAATCACAGCACAAGGTGCTACAATTTTTAAACTCAAGCTTAGTCTAGCATTTATTTTTATAAATGCAATTTTTTTTTATGAGAAGAAATTTGGTTATAGAAAATAAAACTACATTCCAAGAATTAAGCTTGGAAGAAATGAAATAAAAATTATTTCCAGTTTGCATTTGTCTGCATATTTTCAAAACTCTCTTGGAATTTCTGCTTTATTCTGTAAGAGAGAGAGACAAGGGAAAGAGCTGCAGCTACTCCTAGGTTATGGTGGCTATTAGAGACTGAATATCTGCATATTAATACAATACACGAAAACAGTAAAGACAGTAAAAACTCCATTAATGTAACTTGTATTTTTACTGAAATAATAACTTGTAAACAACATTAAATCATAGCACTGTGCATTCTTTTATTTCAACTGTGAGTTAATAGAACTGTAACTCTGTTTTTTATTTTATTAATCCTAAAGATATAGTTTGCAATTTTTTGGCATCCCGGTGACCATGTAGGTAAGATGTAGTTTTACATGTGTATATGTTGAATCTTATCTCTCTGGCAATTATATTATCCATATTGAATGAGATATCAATCAATAAAAAGCCAATGATGGTCAGGCATTGCAAATAGGCTGCCCAGGGAAGTGGTGGAACCACCATCCCTGGAAGTGTTCAGAAGGCATGTGGATGTGGCACTTGGGGATATAGTTTAGTGGTGAACATGGTAGTTCTGGGTTAATGGTTGGACTCAGAGTTCTTGGAGGTCTTTTCCAACCTTAATAATTCTAGGATTCTTTCACCTGATAGTCAAACTGATGAAAAAATATTTAGAAGTACTCTTTACTACAAATACAAATCCAGAAAATCTTCTTGGATCATGTGATCCCGAGTTTTTTTATCTATGGTAGCTGATCCTGAATACGACTGCCAGCTCCCACCATGTGGCAACAGTCACCTGAGTAGGGGATGTTGTGGGGAGAGAAGGGTGTCCAGCTGTCTGGGCTTGCTGAGCTGTACCAGATGACTTTACTTCAGTTAGGACCTTAAAGTTGTCATGTTTATCAGGCAGCTTTTTCCTCCCCTTGTGATAGTCTTCTCTGTGAAGCAGAGAAGACCTCAAGGCTTACTTTTTTAGAGAAGCAAAAATGACGAATGCTTCTTTAGTCCAGGAGCACTCTCAAGAGTATATACTTGCTCAAATTACTGATTAGTGTGCTTGCATGGGTTGTGCTCCCTGCCCCCAGCAGTGCTTTTACATAACTAACTAAACAAATTAAAGAAGCAGCCCTAGCAACAAGGGTCAGAATCCTTTTTCACCACTCTTATGTAAGTATTCCACAAAGGAGGCTACAGAGTCATGTTCCCATTGTCTCTCTGTAATTGCCATTGAATTATTTTTTTTGTAAAAGAATGGAATCCATTGGCAGTGGAGAGTGGAGAACAACTGAAGACTGGAATAGCTGATGATTATTTCTTAGCAAGTCAAGTGTTTGAGTGCCCCCCAGCTGAAGATGACAAGTAGGTGGTAGAGAAGCTCACGTTTTGGACTGTTGTGTGATTCCTGGACCTTACAAAAACTGTGTAGCTTGCTTTACGTGGTCAGTAATGCCATATTCAGGCAATGAAATTTGAAGGCTCTCTGCAGCTTTTATACTATGCATTCCTTAAACCTTTGTCCAGCAAGAGCCAGAACTGGTGAATGTAAATTTTCGTCCTTAGCTGCAGCAGCAAAATTCCAGCATAAATAAAAAAAATTTTCCAGATTATTCTACATATGTCTTAATGTCAGATTTAATTGAAGCAAACAAATACATGCCAAAATGTATCTATGTGGTAATGCAGGGTAAGGAAGTGATAGATAGTCTTTCAAATGATCCATAATTTTAAATATACTTTTTATTTTTCCCATTAACTATGTGATTCACTAAGCATAAATATTTTGAAAATGTGTATCATTTATTTGATTGACAGTAATGGCTTCTTTGGAATCAACCTAGTCAAGTGAATCAATATATACATAATTTGGAATTTATTTAAGTAACTGGTGAAGTTAGATAGCTGCATATATATCTATATACACCAACTGCACAAGAGAGGACTGTTAAAACAGTAACAATCATCCTACTAAGCAGGCATGCTGTTTTCCATAGCATGTTTGTACGGTTCTGTGCCCAAAATGCTTTTGACAACTTATTCCTCTCCTTTTCTTTTTTTTTTTTTCCCCCCTCTTTGAATTAGTAACTCAGCTTTTAAAAACTGAAGAGGGCAAGAAAGGTATATGTCAAAGAAACCAAGAATCCAAATTGTCAGAAAAGTGCTTGGAACATGTGTTGATTAATATGTCTTTGATCTGTTCCCAGAACAGTCAGCATATGTAGAGCTGTGTCCAGATTAAATAGGAATTAAACAGTACACAGAAAGTATATTCACACCATCTCAGTCTAATCTCGTGTGTACTTTTATGGAAGGACTGTGTCCTGACTGGATTTTAAAGAAGAGAAGGCCATATGGATCTGTTCAACAAGAATATGTTGTATTTGTAAATAATATGACAGAAAAAAGAAGGCATTGACTGTGATTCACCTTGATGTAAAAACTAATACAAAGCTGCTCATTTATTTGTTTGACATTTAACATAGTTAATTTTGGTTTATTTTCTTTTTCTTATTAAAAAAAACCCAACTGTTGGATCCAGGAGAAAGATCATTCTGATATACTATATTTGAAATGGCAAGTCATGGAGTTTCAGAGCTTGTAACAATTATTTGGAAAGAATACTAACACAAGTGCCATGAGATCAATCTCTATCCATTTGTAAGTGATCAACAACGCCCAGCAATGGAAGGAGACTCAGAGAAAACAGGCAAGCCTGATGAAGCTCAAAAAAGAATGTAGGAATGGGATCACAGATTTTGTAAAGGAGCTGAATTTCTCTCAACAAGGGGACCAGAAGGTGGACTTAGTTATAAATACATATCTGCATCAGTTAAAGGGGTCAACTAGTTATGTAAATGGTCTTCCAAAATTCATCAATTGAATGCATTATATTCCTAATCCAGACCGATCAACATGGAGCAAGCATGTTAAGTGTCTCAGCCCAGCACAGAGTATAAAAAACAAACCAGCAACAGAGAGAACTTCGAGAGAGCAAAGAGCTTGAACTCTTGCTTGAGCACAAAAGGTGCTGCTTGCAGATGAATTATAATTTTTCAAAAATCCCTGAAGGTGGATGATGGCAAATCTCTTTTGTGAAGGCAAATTATCTACAAAACCATTCCAAACATTTATTCACATACATCCTCTTATTTGTGAGAGAAGAAACACAGTAGGGTATAGAAACTGGGTATACTTTTAAAATCTCTTCTACTTCCTGCCCAGAAGTTTTAGCAATTTCATATGTGCACAGGCACACAGAGTAATAATGTTCTATTCACTTGGTCCTCTTTAAGATACCATTCATTTTTAAAATAGTGGTATTGCTAGATTTTTGTATCTTTTTTTTTCCCCTGACTTTTTCCCTATTTAATTATATATTATTATCTTATTCCTCTTGTTGACATCTGTTAATTTCATTTGGCTGTGCAATATGATTACCATTACCCAAATTCTTAATGATTACATTGTGAATAATTAATACTTTTTTATTCAGTTTCATTGCCAGGAAAACATTTATCTAAATTACACAGCAAACCTTTTCATGTAATCAGCCTAGCACGTAACTGTTTCCTCTTTTCAAATTAATCTTAACTTTTAATTGTAAAAGTTACTTTTGCAAGGTTCTGTTGTTCCAGCAGTTCTTTTATTAACTCCTGTTGTTCCCAGAACTGTCCAAATAAGAGCACACAGTCTCTGCCTTAAGTAATTTTCATGCATCAGGTAAAAAGGAGAAAATAAGTTACTAAAATGACACAATTTGCAGGCTCAAGCCTTTGTTGTGCAGAACTGCATTTAACAGTGATTGCTCTTCTCTATATTTCAGTCTATATTTTCACTCCATCTCTTTTGCAATCTATTGAATAATCATTTTAGCCATGACTATATTTATTCTACAGCTGATGATCAAGTTGTGAAGAATTCCTTTCTTAAAACTGAGATTTTCAGTAGTTACTAGTGCTGTTATATCTTTCCTTCACTTCTAGTATTTATAAGTTTACCTTTAGGAAAAGGAACAGTGCTCAACAGTCACAGTCAGGTGTTTTTTGAGAAGCAAATCCATATAAAAGATTGAGGTTGATCCCAAGAGGGCAGGCACCAGTGATAAATCCATATTTCTGAGAATCATTAGTCTGATTCAACTGCTTGGAGAGTTTTGATAGGACTGCCTCAGTGGACATAATGGTAGAAATACAAATTCTTCTTATATTCACTTGTTGGAATACGGAGTACAGTTTAATCAGCTAAAATGCAAGATCTTATTTTGTTTCTGGTCTGTGAAAGCCCTGGGAATTTACAAAATTGCAGTGGCAATTTGGCAGGTTAGTACTGCAATGAGATGAATTTTCCATTAGGTAGACAGAAAAAAATCACAGCCTGATGCATTTTGTAATTGCAAAGTGGCACTGAGGAAACAATGTAACTTAGTAAACCTATAGTCACAGAACCTATTTCTAGAGTAGACTTTTTGCTTTCTATTCAGTATCTCAGCATTACTGAGCTAGTATGCAAAATGGGACAATCATTAATGGAGATTCTATAAGTATGATCTCTGCCTTTTTTCAGCAAATCTACCCACAAAACCCCACACCCCTGTCCTGGAGTAATCTTTACAATCAGTTGCATAATTCTTATTAATGTGATACCTGCAGACTGTTTCCATTGTCCCAATTACAGCAAAAGTATTTTCTTCTTGGGTTAATCCTGTTTCTGATTAAGAAAAAAAAAAAAAGATTCTGAAATACATTGGCAAAATAACAACAATGTCTGAAATCCAAATTAAGATACATTATTATTTCAGGGAGCACTGTTACAAGACTGAGAAAAATTAAATATAATGGAACAAACAAAGAAAAAAGAAAGGACTTTTGAGGTCTGGGATTAAGAATGTTAGGTACTGAATGAGTGGCATTTTTCAGTAGCAATGGTGGTGGTACAAGAAAACTAATTGGGATAAGGACTGGAGTAAATGCAATGCCTGCAACTTGTCTAGTACTGAACTGTGACCACAGAGCAATTGAACAAGGCTCTGCCTGTAGTTAGAGAAAGAGAATGACAGAGAATATAGGGAGGAGAAATAAAAGATTTAAGGATCCAGAACCATGGAGTGTTAGAGCTATGATTACTCACCAACAGCCCAGACTATAACATCAGACAACTTTCCCTTTTCTAAAATGATTTAGTATTACACAGATGGAATAAAATTAGGATAGTAATGAGCCTTTTTCTTACACGGATACAAAAGGAAACAATGAGCAGGATAAAGCTGCACTGTCAGTATAACAGGGACTAGAATCTATTCCTGGTGTCTTCGAGTGCTTCTCTAAAATATTTGAAATAAAGACATACATGGATAGATGCAACACCCTTTTTTGGTAGGTAATAAAGGTGGGTGATCCCCAAGTAGGGAGCAAATTTCTTAAAAAAAAAAAAAAAAGGCAACAAATGAATTTCTCTATTATTTTCTCTCCTCTACTGATACAATTCAAACTGTTCATGCTTCCAGTCTTCCCCAAGACAACATAAGTTCTGGAACCAGCTTTCCTTTGATTCCTCTTATGTGGCACAATAAAGTGTTAATTCTCCAAACGTGTGGTGGAATGCCTAATGATAAACTCCCACAAAAGGCCCTAGGCCGCTAAGAGAAGTTTCAGATAAATTGCTTATCTCAGTTGTGCTTCCAAGCCTTTAGAGGTTTGCAATTTCTAATTTACTGTGAGAGTTGTGGGAAAATAATCCTTGCTGCTGGCAAAACTCATGAAAGTCATGTTTTGCCAGGGAAAACAACGCCTTTTTGGGGAAGGAGAGGGTGGCGGGGGGGAACTGGAAAAAATTAACACAAAATGCATAAAATCAGCATTAACACAAAATGCCTAAAAGATACAGTTTTTTGAGATGAAGGTACAAGTTTGCTATACTGCATGGAACACATCTGTTATATTTTGCTATTGTCTTAATATTTTTGAGTGTGTACATGATGCTATGATACTTGAAGTTGTGTCTTTTATTAAAATATAAACATATAAAGATTGTAACTCTTGTAATAAGTGTTAATAAGGTTTTTTTTTCCTTCTGTTCTGAAATAAGACTATGGTGTAATGTAGCTCATCCCAATTCAGTACAGTTAACATTCATTATCTTTGAGTTTTGAGGTCAGCTTTCATGTTTTTCTCATGCTGTATAAAATAGATATAGAAATAGTCACTTTGCTGACTTCTCATTTTCTTCTTTTTAAATCATTGTCACAGAGTGGTATTCTCCCTACATTTATAAAGGCTTGAGAAGGAAAACAGAAATGTTCCTACTTGAAAACTCTAAATATAACATATTGTGTTCAAAATGTAACTCTGCCAGAACAGTTTTCAGGCTTCAAAATAGAAAAAATCCATATTAGAGAATTTTGAGATTTGGGCTCTTAAGGTATGTTAGGAGTGTCTGCTTCCTCTAGCAGCTTCAGCCCAAGACTCCCTCTTCCCTGGTTGCTGGAGGCCAACTTGTTACCTGAGGTTCCTGTCCAGGCTGAGAGATACAGTTGATTCTTTTCCCTTTTGCAGGGAGACAGAAAGTGAAACTACATGGAAAAAAATAGTTAAGTAAAAAGGATTTATATAATAAAAAGATAGTATAGAGGGAGTGTACTGACTGGGCCTTTTTACATGCAACTGCGCCCTTTTATCCCCTCTGTTCTCTGTCTTCCCATGCTTGCTCCTCCTGATGTCACATGATGCCCCCTTTTGCCTGTCTTTGACCCTGACCTTAAACATCCTATAGTAAGTTTTATACATTCCACAAACCTCACTCAAGTAACCCCCAATACTCTTGCTATTTTTTTTCCCTATGGCAGTTACAGTGTCCAAGGTAAGCATCTTCAAGGCTGTGTCTGGGTAGTTCCTTTATGTCCATGCACCGTCGGAGCTCTGATCTTCATTATTGTCACCGTCATCACTTCTTTTAAGTTTGTGTGCACATATGTTTAATTATAAATCTCTTTGTTACCTGTTTCTCTTATACTGAATAGTCCTTAATCAAGTAGCTTAAACAAGCACACACACTCAGTTTTTCCACATTCTCTTGCACGGAAAGTCAGCTTGTTTTTTTAAGCTAAGAAAGGCAAAATTCTTGATCAAGTATCTGTTCAAGTTTTCCATCTCCAAATTCGCAAGTATGCCACTCAGTTAACAATTTCTGTGATTAAAGGAGTTCCCCTTCCTTTCCTTATTTCTTTTAAATACTGAACGACTTTTTTGATGAGGATAATAAAAATCAAAGCTTTTGATTCATGTGATTTTTCTTCTTTTACCATCTAAATTCAAATAGATCAGTGAATTAATGTTAGTAGTTACAAGGCCCCTGATGTTGCCATTTGTCCATATACAACTTTCAATCTACTCCCCAGTAAAATTAGAATGCTGCGATCTCCAGGGAAATTTTTAAACCCTGACAAGTTGAATACAGAACTTGGTGATGGGAAACCTGAATAGCATATTTGATCAAGGATTTGATCTTAATTTATTACTTTACAAATCAGTGCTTACAACTGCTAACATATCCAGACATGGAAAAATCTTTTTTCCTTTTTTTTTTTTTTTATTATCAATTTACTGGAATTACTGACAACACTATTTTGTTCTTTCCAATATCATGTTCTGCTTTGCTTGACTGCTACTCTACATTCCCGCTGATAACTAATTTTAATTATACTCTTCTATGTGTTTGTTGGAATGTTTAATAGTCTAATGTTAGTCTATGGTTATGCTATTATGACAGAGCCATCCTCATTACCAGTTAGCTTGAGAAGCTGCCAGAGAATCTGCTATTAGTGATGAGAAAGGCTGTGACACAATGTTCTCGAAAACATAAATTCTAGTGTAATTTAAGATATTTACATGAGCCTTCTCCTCCTTCTTGAATAAATATATTTTAAAAAGAAATCTTTCATGTTAGCTGCAGCATTTATGGAATTTGAATCACTGGGTCCCATCTCATACATATATATAAATATCTTTTCTTATAATTTTAAATTAAGTAATTTTGGAGTGCAAAATATAACAGTCAAAGTGGTAAAATATTTTCAGTGGATATATGGAAAGTATTAATGCCTTATGAAGTTAGTTACTTAAAAAGGCAGAAATGCTCAAAGAAGTCACCTGTTGGTTTCAATTTTTCAACCATTAGTTCTTGGTGATATAAAAATAATTTCTAATTAAATTTTTTAAATAATTGAAATATTAACATCATTAGTCACTATTTTTTTGTGATTTTCAATTCTGTTTTGTGATTGAGAATTTTTAGAATAGAAAAAACTTCCTTTAAGGCACAAATTTTCTATTAATTTCTGCCAAACAAGTTTGTAAACAACACCATAGCAAAGTTAGGAGTTGGCTCTAGAGGCAATTGAATAAGATATAAGGATGATGGTCGATGGGAATAGCATAAGCATGGAAAAGTGAGAGAAACAGTGAGACACGTGGCAGCTGTTGGAGTAGTGGCACGTATTAGATGAGATGTGGCAGCAGATTGCTCAACTGTCACAGGCATTTTGTTCAGGGAGTCAATGTACTGTCTGACTCCAACAACAGGTGACCCTATGTCTTGCTGTTTCCCCAGTTGTCTTGTTTTCTGCTTGTCCCAGGAGCTACTCTGGCATTCAGTGGACCATGAGTTTGCCAGCAGCCACAAGTGGACAGAAGACAAAGAGGGATATAGGCTAGAACTTGAGCGTGACTGTTTTTTTAACCTACCTCTCTTCCTACTATTAGTTTCATATTATCTTGACAGTGCTGGGAATATGGACTGGGCCCTAGTGGGAAGCTGAAGGAGAAGGACAAGCAGAGAGCAGAGACAGTGACACAGGCAGTATGGTCATCACAGCAAGCAGGTGCGAGATTTGCTCAGTCCTTAAAGAGTTGGGCTTTTTGGAAAAGATGGTGCTTGTGGAAACTACTTGTTGATATAGTTGAAATGAATTGTATCACCCTAAGAATGAGGACAATAGTTTTTCGGAGATGCCTTCAGCCAACCTGCATGTTTGCATAAATATTGCTTAAGTTTCATCCTTATGCCCAGCATATCTTTATTCTGGGCAAGGCCTCTAGCAAGTTAAAACAGCTAAGCAAAACAATGCAATGGACCAGCAGCAATAACAGCAAAATTATGACAAAGACTTGTTTATCATGTCTGGATTCCAGTCTAATTAATCACATAAAAGCTGTCCTCTTACCCCAGGCCAAAAAAGGCTTGTACTCCTTACCTGCATATCCATTATGTAAATCAAACTGGTATTTTGCATCTGTAGTAAGCTTTGGATCTACTAAAATCTACCACATCTCTGCCAGTGCAGTAAGAATGGGATGCTTTGATGCGTGGCAAGTTAGAACTGATATAAATTTTCTGGTAACCTTTGTTTCACAGTTATAAAAGATGCTGTTGGAAGAAAGATTACCACCTCGGACTTCACCAGCTTTTGTAAGCAAAATAGAAGTATCTGATGGGATTTTCCTATGGGTAAGGAACCATTTTAGTTCCTTCTGACTTCAGAGCCAAAAATACACTCATTATGACAACTCCCTGTCTTTCTCTCCACCATGACCATTTTTGGTAAAACATTTCTTGTGTCCAGTTCTGAGGACTGGGTTCCCCAGTACAAGGGAGACAATGACATACTACAGGGAATCCTAAAAAGGGCCACTAAGGTGACTAAGGATCTGGAGTATCTCTGCCATGAGGAAAGGCTGAGAAAGCTGAGACTGTTAAGCCTAAAGAGAAGGCCCAGGAGGGATCTTGTCAATCCATATAAATACCTAAACAGAGGGTACAAAACCAATAGTCAGACTCTTTTCAATGGTGCCCAGTGAGAGGACCAGAGGCAAGGAGCACTAACTGAAACACAGGGAGTTCCCTCTGAACGTCAGGAAAGACATTTTTACTCTCCTGACAAATCATATCATCAGAACAACTTCTCACCTTTGTTGAAAACAATGGAGAAACTACAGTTGCCTTAAGCAGGTTACAAGTTTCATTCTGTCATGTTTTGAGATATTTCAGTTTCAGTGTTAGTAAAACATAGAGGAACCTTTGAATCAAATTATTTAATTCAGGATTCTTTTCTTTTCTCTTCTCTCTCCTTTCTCTTACCTCTTTTCTCTTTTCTTTTGCCTTGCCTTGCTTTGCCCCTAAAACAAACAGAATATTATATAAATGTGAAAATAATTTTTTACTGCTAGGGTGACTGTAGCAGTGCGAAACTCCTAAAATCCACCTCCCAGTTACAGCGAGTTCCCACAGCCCCCTGCAGCCCCATTAGTTGTGTGTATTCCCCTCTTAGTTTTACGTATAAACCTACGTTTATGTATTTCCCCTGTTCCATATGCATTGTGTTCTAGAATGTTCCCCTTTCCTCAGTACCCCATTGGTTGTCTGTATTAATCTCTCCTCTGTTGTATCCCCATTGGCTGTTCCTCTGTCGACTCCTCCCATGTTTTCTTTCCCTATTGGTTATACCCTTCACCCCGCCTCCCTTTGTCCTAGTATAAAAATGCCTGTACTTCCCTGCTTCCTTGTCTTTCCTGCCTCTGACCTTCCAGAGGAATAAACCTCTGGAACCCAAGCAGCAGACCCCTCTCTCCTCCTTTGTCTCTGCTGGCACGCCTCACCACCAGCCTGGGGGAAGTCCCCTCAGGTGAGGAAGCTGCATCCTCGACCGCTTTTGTGTGTGTTCCTGCTGTGGCAAGGGTGCAGCAGGCAGACCTCTGGGCTTCCTTCATCTGGGCTCACCGCCCCCCCAAGCAGCCAACCTGGCAAGCTGCTGAGGGCATTCCAGTGGCTGGTGAGCAAGACCTGGCATGGGCTGTCCAGAGACATTGTGGAGTCTCTCTTCTTGGAGGTATTCAAAAGGCATTTGAACAGTGTCCCGAGAAACCAGCTGTAGCTGGACCTGATTAATCAAATTGAGCAAATGGACAATGTTGATCAGTGTAATAAATACAGATTTTCAGTGAATATATTTAACTTCTGAAAAAGCATAGCACAGTATAGCCGTATATAACATTTCCAAAGTGTTGTTTCTATTTCAAGTCAGTCTGATATATTTTCCTTTCTGAGACCTATGGGATGCATAGGAATGTTAGAAGAAGTTTGTATTCTCTGGTATGCTTCTGTAGGCTGAAATTTTTTTTTGTTTTTAAATTATAAACATTAAAGATTTCTGTTTTTATAGAAATAAATAAGGGAGGGCTAGGTTATGAAAAAGAAATTCAAAGTGTTCACCTATTTTTCATAGATGGTAAAAGTGAGAGCTCCTTTTGAAAAGCCAATGAATTTTTTATAGTTTACTTCATAATCCAGTTTCATTTCAATAATTAAGCTGTTTATTCTCTCTGGAGAGGCTATAATAGACCACTAAAACATGTTTTTCTCTATTATCAAGTTTGTGCTTGTAATGAGAGAAAGTTTGGGTTGGTGTTATAAAATTTGCTTACAAAAAAGGCTATTCATAGAATATACTAGTCATCCCTGGATGTGAAACGTAGTTTCCAAGAATCCTAGTTGCAGTAGAATTTTTAAAAGTTGATGCCTGATCTAGTTTGTGAAGCAGTATAGTTGTATTTATCCAATTGTTCCTTCCCTTTAGAACATGGCATTATAGAAACTCAGCTCCAGTAGTTTCCTCTATTAAAGAGTTAATCCATAATCCGGGGTTACTGCCAATGGAAGATTTAGTTGACTAATACATTTCCATGAAAGCCAAAATCAGAAGAAAACAACAAAGAAAACATGCATCCTTTTCTCCTTAACCTTCAGGTATTACTTGTTATTTTCCAATAGTCTGTTTTAGAAAGAGGCAAGTAGGGGTGTTAACACAGTAATTTCATTTTCTTTTAGAGGTGAGTTTTGAAGCAGATCTCTGTGTTGTCCTCAGCATGCTCTTTGAATGGAACTTATTGAGAAGACAAGTCCAAGTGTTTGCCTGGCACCTGGACAGCTGATGGATGTACAGTTCAAAGTATAGTTGTTTTGAAATACTTAATGTGTATATCACAACCCCAGTACCAGCTGTTTCACTCTGCAAGCCCAGTCCTATTTATCTGCATTACTTGCTACTGTGGACATATCCAGTGAATCCCATTCAGTTTGGGCACACAGTAACTGTCCATGTGCAACACAGATGGCAAATGAATATGAACAAATTACTCCACATTGTTAAACATGTCAGACTTATTATGGATACCTACAGAATGTTCAATAGGGCTGATCTGCCTGTGCCTAATGGATACTTCTATGGGTATTGAACAACTGTCCAAACACAGCCTTTACTCCAGCTGGGATGGGTGGACTTCTAGTTAAGTACTCAAAGCTTTTAGCAAGAGACTTTCTTATCAAAGAAATGGAAATGTATAAATAAAACTCTTTAAAAACTGTTGTAGAGGTTTTGTCCCAGCTGGCAGCTAAGCACCATGCAGCTGATTGCGTGCTTTCCCCCACAGTGGGATGAGGGAGAGAATCAGAAGAGTAAAAGAGAAAAAACTCCTGGGTTGAGATAAAGACAGTGTAATAGGTAAATCAAAAGCAAAAACCATGGACACAAGCAAAACAAAACAAGGAATTAATTCACTAATTCACACTAGCAGGCAGGTGTTCAGCCACCTCCAGAAATCCAGGACTCCATCACATTTAATAATGACTAGGGAAGACAAATGCCATTGCTCTAAACATCACCCTCTTCCTTCTTCTCTCCCCGTTTTGTATGCAGAGTGTGATATCATATTGTATGGGATATCCCTTTGGTCAGTTGGAGTCAGCTGTCCTGGCTATGTCTCCTCAACAAATTCTTGTGCACTCTCAGCCTCCTGGGTGGTAGGGTGGTGTGAGAGGCAGAAAAGGCCTTGATGCTGTGTAATCACTTCTCAGCAGCAACCAGAATGCCCCTGTGTATGATCAACACTGTTTTCAACACAAATTCAAAACATAGCCCCAGAGCAGCTACTATGAAGAAAATTAACTCCACCCCAGCCCAAACCTAGCACAACTGTTCCTGGAAAACAATGATACAGCCTTAGACAGAAGCCACGAAATAACATGTTTCCGTCAGGTATTTATTCTTTCCAGCACATGAGAATAGAAAGTAAATCTTGTAATAACATTAATGGTATCACCTTCCTAGAAGCCTCTGCAAACTCTAAATAATCATCATTAAATCTAACACTAATGTAATATTGAACTGGGTCTCTTATCAGCAGTCATGTCTCAATACACAAAAAACCCAAATGTAGTCAGAAAGAGTTTTCACACTGAGCCTTATTTCTGAAAACTTTTACAGGTAATTACACCACCTCATTCACTGTTCTTTATCAATAAATTTTGGGCTTATGTCTACCGAATGTGAATTTTTACATTTATATTTACATTTCTTCAATTTTAAAAGACCATAATGGCACATTTTAACCTATTTAGTTAATATATCCTTTAATAGATTAAGTAGCTAAAACCAGAATTTTTGAAAAAAATGTTAAAAAGCAAAAAACTTTTCTTTCTTCTGTTATTATAGCCAAAGACAATAATTGATTTAGGTAAAAGTTTTCTAATTATTCTAGAACTCATAGGCATAAAAAATTATATAAAAAGATTTTATTGAGATTACAGAGAAGTTCTTAGCTCATTAAAGATGTAATTTAATTTTACTGAGACACATTTTCTGTATATATCACAAAGATAATTTTTCTTTCTCAGACTCTATTTTCTCTTTTGAGTGGATTTTTAACTTTGACATGTCAGCTTTAAAAGTCTAGGACTGAAAAGGCAGGAAATTTGCTAGTATAAAGTTGGTAATATATGTTAGTAGTTTGAACTCAACAACAGTTTGGAAGTTCAGTTCACAGCATAATTACCTGATGTTCTCTAATTTGCTGTGACTTTCTTAGGGAAATTGGAGCACAACCTCATGGGAAAAAGGTTTTTCCTTAAAAGAGAATATTATTTCCTACATGAAAGGAAAGCATAAGTGTAGGTTTAGAAGCGTCTGTGGAGAGCCTCTATGAGACGGTCGGGACATAGACGAGAGATCTCTGAAGATGTTTTAGAGCATGGGGTTTATTGTGAAAGGGCGTGGGTATGAGGGACCCGCTTGGAGCTGCTAGATGCAGACCGAAGCAGGTCAGAGCAAAGGGATGAGGGAGTAGAAGAAAGGGGGAAGAGGCAGAGCAGAATAGAATAGAATACAGCATAGAGCCAAAGTCGAAGCCCCATGGTTGCCGATTACAATACAATAAATCATCTTCTGTGCTGAATATTCTAATTTCTATTAACCAATCTAGAACATGCTATAAATCCTACTACATTAACATATAGCCTATAAGAATCATCGCATTACCATATGGCGTTATATTTTAAACCTTAAAATCTGCTTTTTGGACTTTCTGCCACATTGACAGGGTCTGTTTTGACCCTCGGACTTGTCAGCAAACAGAGGGTTTGGTTTTATTAAAGGGGGATTTCTTTCAGTCGGCCATACCATTGTTTTCCAGTTGTTCAGTAACTGGAGTTTGGTATCTCAAAGCTTGTCTTCATTTCAATCTCGCTTGTAGTTTCCATGTTGTCAGCATCTTTTGCTATGTGAACATATTTATAAGTCTTTCCTATTTCATCTTCCCCAACACATAAGAGTTTCAGTTCTACAGACATGGAATGTGGGTCTGAAGACCACCAAGTTATTGCTGACTTGTTTTTGGTTTGTCTTTTTTTTGGTTGTTTTCCCCCACCCCATCCCCCATAGTACAGATACAGTCAAATAGCTTATAAAAGACACTCAATGGAGATTTAAATTTATTTCATGATGGATTTTCAGAGAGATCATAAAAGGGGAATGAAAGTCCTATAAAAGACCAAAGACATTAAGGTAGTCTCAGTTAACGGGGGACAGAGAGTAACAGAAAGGGAATGAGCCAGCATTATGAAGTCAGTATATAACTAACAGGTTCTCTCTAATTCCTACTCAACTCATACCATTAGAGTAAGAAACTTGCAAATACTTACAAAAGAGGACTTGTTGCAGCTGGGATTTGAGAAGGCTTTTCAACCAAAATCCTGTTGCAAACTGTAGAAAGCAAGGGGGAAAAAACTCCCTCAAACTGAGTATGTTTTCACTGAGTCTTCTCCTGTGAATTAGGCATTCACATTTCAGTTGCGTTTCGGGGGATTCCACCAACCAAAGCACTATAATTTGTGTGGAAAGGACAAATAATAGGTTTGCTATGCTCACTTTTTCCTGTTCTATCCATGGCCATTATGACAAAGTTGCCATCAATCTGAATCCTGTCTTACACTTTACGGTTTAAAATCCTTTTAAAATAAACTGTCTTTTTGAATTTAGCCCTGTAAATTGACAGCCCATTTAATATAACTTTGTTTTTCTGTAAGCAATCAAATATATTAAAAGTCATGGAACAGAAACACAGAATCATTAATTTGGAAAACACCTCCAAGATCACCAAAGCCAATATTTGACCAAATGCCACGACATCCACTAAGCCATAACTAGGAACAGCTAACATAAACCAGTTAAAATATAAATATAACTAACAGTGATAAGAAAAGATAATGGTATTCCTCTCTATAAATAAAATTTCCAGGACTTTTAACTAGAAATTACTTAGACATTACTTAAATACTTCTAAAACTATTACATATTTGCTATCTGAAGTGGAAGTGAATTTTTTAAGTTACACTCTTTATTTATCATTTTATCTAGCTTGACAAAATGAAAGTTAACTGTTAATTTAAAGCCATTATAGAATTATGCTATAGTAATTATTTCTGATTTACAGCTATCCATAGACAGAATGAGGTTGCTCCAGAAATGGTCTTAAAGGCAAAACTTGTATATTTTACTTGTTTATCACAATGTCAACCTTCCATCCCAATAAAATCCATCTGGTCAGCTTTCTCCATTAACAGTTTCAAACAACCAAACCCAAACAAAACCCAAACAAAACCCAAACAGATGAAACAACAACAACAAAACACAACAAAAACCCCCAAAGCTCTTTGTGGCTGAAGTTGAGAATTCAGAGTTTATAACATTTTAGTTGTAATGATCTGTGGCTTCTAACATGTTATGATTAATATCCCTAGCAGAGGAGTCTCACACAACCTCAGCTTGTAGCAATTACTTCCTTAAAATAAACACTTTGGAATTCATACAGATGTTAGCAGTTTAATAGTCAGAATTTTACTTCCTTCAGAATTTTTTTTCCCTGAAAGGAAGTTTGTTTCATCTTTGTCTGCCACAAATATTTTGGGATTGTATCATCCTTTCTACATTTTTAAGTGTTAAATGGATAAAATCATAATAGTTTTTAAGCAAATGCCAATAAACATTACAACTACAGAATAACATACACAAATGTCACCTTCCATTAACAATGAGTTTTGATTCCATCAGGTCACAAATACTTTATTTATGACTCTCTACACATCACTTTTTCACTAATTTTTTTTTTTTTTTTTGTTCTCACGCATCTCCATTTTCAAAAGAAATTCATTTTGGTCTACTTTATCATCATGTTGCTATGTTTTCTAAAACTGTTTTCATAGATTACATTTCTATGATGCTATTCTTCCCAATGTGCAGCTTGTAATTATTCCTTCAGTGTTTTTTAAAATAATGTTTAAGTAAAAGTCTTAGTTACTCTGTGAACGTTTGACCCTGTATTTAGGCTTGATTTGAAAATGGTAGAGGATGTAGAATTAGTTATGGATTACAGAGCGAAGGCAGTGGGAAGACAACTTTATTCTGCATTGAGCCACAGTACTTTTTCTACAATCCAGTCTGGTTTGGTATCTAACTAGGACTTGAAATTAATCTGAGAGGTCAATAGCAGACACAGGGTCTCCCAAAATTGCTATGAGACTGAAAATAAATACAAAACAGGTACATTACAGCAAAACTTGAAAGGATCTTCAGCAAACTTGAGATCTTAAGAAATAATACATTATTATTCTTGCACATCAGTTATGCACATTCTTAGAAACTTCGCTTATCTTTATTCCATGTCTTTGACTCCAAGAATCAGACGTCCCACAAGTGGACCTTTGTACTTCACAAAAAGCATAATGTACTACTTGGCATACAAATATCAATCTTACGAAGATTAACTCTCCATGTGAAGATGAGATACTGCTTGTTACTGAAAGCAGCTGAAGACAAAAAACACTTTCCAGTTCTTCATAACATCAGGACCTTATATTGTGAAGAACTTTCAGGATATAGAAAGAAGATAATCTGAAAGGTAAATATCCCGAGTCTTCTAGTTTGTGTGCAGAGTGCACTTATATCTGCTATTTTTAATAGCAACTGCTATTATCAATCTAAATGAGCAATCTAAACCTGCTAAATTAATTTGGTAGTAAATGGATTATTTAATAGCTATTTTCATAGTGTCAGAGCACTGTCATCAGTCAATAATGAATTTCTGCCTGAAAACTATGGATAAAAGCAAAACCAGTATGTGTGAGCTGACATCTTAAGTACCTAATGTTAATTGTCATTTAAAAATAATACCGTTAGCAGCAGCTCACAAAAGCAAAGTAATAGTTGCCTTTAATAGCGCATGGACATTTAGAACAGGGGATGTTTTACTGCCTCTCTAGTTATATAACAAATGCCATTTTTAATTCACTCTAAAATTAAGCAAGGTTCTGGTCTTCCTGGAACTGGTGGATAACATATTTGTATATATGTGTTGGGAAAGAAAGATATTAAGCATACTCTCTATATTAAAGTGTACTGGCTATGTTGCCATTTTAACACATATCTTTCAGCCATCCTAATTTTTATTCATGGTCTAGTTACATATTGAATTATGAAGCAAAGACATATGTTTAATATTTTAAAAAATAAATCACATTATAGATCATGATCAACAAATGTCACATGCTGGGGTAGCAGTATTCCTCTGGCTACCTATACTTTTTTAGATATATCTACTAGGAGATAGTTGCTCTCTGTACTTAGTAAATAGAAAAAGTAAGTACTTTTAGTATGAAAATCTGTTCAAGTTTCTATTTGGAATAGATCGCATTCATTGTTGTCTTGAAGGAACTATTTCTCTTCATTATGCAAAACACAATCTACTTGTAATTGAAGCTATCTCTTCCCTAAAAATTATTTTAACTTGTAAAGCAAAGCGATTTGTGTTTTATATCCGAAGTCATTGTTTATCATGTTGTTTATTATACTTTTGAGAAATTCCACAGTGGTATGCTGTTGTCTAATGTATCAGAACTTGACTAAAGTGAACTAAACAGAAATAAGGCTAAGATTTGTTTCAATATAGTTGTGGGGTTTTGTTGTTTGTTTGTTTGGGTTTTTTTCTTTTTAATTTAGAGTTACAGATTTTCTAACCTAAGATCTTAACTTTCTGTAGGGAAGACAGGTAATTCCATTCTAAAGTAGATAAGATTAAAAGAATTAAATAAACTGCATAAAGGATCCTTCTCCTCCAACAGAGGAAGACCAAGAAAGTAGCTGACACTAGATGCTTGCATTTTAAAGTAGCTAAAATTAGATATGTTGAATCTGCTCTGGTAGGTGCCAAATCCACAGAATTAAGTCAGTGCCATTCCACGTATGAAGATGAAATTTTAGAAAATACAGGAATTCTCTCTCAAATCTCTGTATTAAAGGGTATTTAGATGGATTCTTTTATCATTTAAAAAAATATTATATGTGTATATCTGTATATTATACAGACTATACATACACACACAGACATCTATATACATAAGTATATTTGTATAATTTATCTCTCTGTATTTATATATACACATATAATATATATGTATAACTATTATACACACACACACACATATATACATATATATACACACACAAAATTCTCAAGAAATAGTAATACTTTCTCAACCAATGTCTGGACTTTTATGGAAATCCTTTCTGATTTGAGCAGCTTTCTGTGAATTTATCAAGCAAGATAATTCATGAATGATTTTCTTCAAATAATTAATGTTCCAGATGCTAGAGGAATATGTATGATATTTTCTGCCTCAGCTGTATGGAAAACTAGGACTCATTTTTTGAATTTCACCAGAATATTTTCAACACAGGACCCCAGAGATTAGGAAATGTTCTTGTATAATGGCAGGTAGGCTTCATTGAAGCACAAAGTAGCTTTTCTGCTTAGGACAGCTTTCCCTGGAGACATAGCCCTAGTGTGTCTAGAGTCTCCCTAAACCCTCTCCTTACATCTCTCTAACTTTCACAAAAGCAGAAAAAATAAAATTTTTAAAATTCTAATATAGCACTGATATGTTTAATGAAGTGGTTTGTTTAATGAGATGGGATAGTTCCAGATTGTTAGTTTCAATTGTTATATGAAGTAAAATTGACATAGACATATGCTTTATCTCATTTGTTAGTTTCTACTTCTTTTTATTATAAAAACTTAAATATTTGACTGGATAGCAAAATTCTGCAAAACCTCAGCATTTTGGTAACGGTAATGAAAGACTTTTACCTATCTCTCTTGTTTGGTAATGTGAAGAAATAATTCATTTTCCTTATTCTTAAATATAGGTGCAAAACCAAAAAGTTGTGGTTTTCACATGAAAACTAGACATACAAAAAATTAATCAGTTACATCAAGGAGATTTTCATGCCATTTGGGTATTTTTTCAAGGCTTTGCTCCTGGACTGGAACCTGCAAGAGGCAGGATGTTGCCTAAATCAGCTAAAGCACTGTACTAGAGTCTGGAACATAGTCTTCTGTGTAAGTTCAGTCTCAAGAGTGTATTAGTCCATGCAGAAGAGGAATCTTCAGTCAGTCTTTCAGCCTGAAGTGTATATAGTACTTTCATTTTGACATTTCAGACAAGCTCATTTAAACAAAGAAAAGCAAAACTTTTGCCTTATAGTTGTTCACTACTGGGCAATTTCACATATAACTACCAAGCAGCAATCAGAAAAATAATTTTGTGTTATTAGAAAGTGCTCGACAGAATCAGAATCTCAATGTGGTTTGCAGAGATGGATAACTATGTTTTTGAAAGGAATTTTACTGTAAGTTTCGGCCTTTAGCTATCCTGCTGACAGTTCTATAGAACAGGACAGTTCTTTCTCAAAGATATTTTTCCCTCAAATAAAGGATAAAAGATATAATCTATCCTGTAATAATCCTCTTCTCAAATTCCAGATACGTTGTTCCTGGTTATACATAAGCTACAAAGACAGACTAACCACATACTCAAACACTTGACAAACATCTGTATCAAAATTGCATGATGGAAGTACTTGAAAACTTTGATCTTCATTGAAGTGATAAAAGCCAGTGTAACCAATAGTTCCTAAAATGCCAGAAATCTCAACATCCTAAATAACATAATAATTACAGTAACTGATATACCTACAAGTGAACCAGTTATAGTCTAAGTCATGATCCATGGGATCTGTTAAGTCTTCTAGCTCTTCCAGGTGTTGAATGGGGAATTAAAGCTTCAGAATTGCTGTTTGCACAAAAGAAACCAAGTGAAACAGCTCTTTTATGCTTGCACAGCAAAGCATAGCCCAGCATATTTTCTGTTTAGTGCAGCAACTTATTCATAGCCCTAAGTGTCTTCTAAATGTCAAAACATAGCTTAAATTTTAATATTTAACAAAATAATATTTCAGGGATGTCACTGACTCATGAAAGTGTTATGAATCTTTTTTAAAAGGTAATAAAAAAACCCCAATTTCTCAGTCATTTAAAACCTTTTAATTTAAGGAGGTTAGGCATGCAAGGTAATGCATTATTTCTATCTTCTGTTTGTTAAGTGAAGATTCAAATCCCAGCCACATTTATATTTACTGGTGAGGGAAAGGTTGAGAATTATGGAATGAACTTCCTTAGCACTTAGGCATTTACTGTTCCACTCCAAGTGCTATTAGGTTCATCTAATCTATTTGTGAAAACACATGATAGTAAGCACCTCATAAACAGTTGCAAAACACTCTTTATTCTCAGTAATACAAAATAGAAGCCATGTAACTTGAAAGACATCACTTAACCATCTCCTGAAAGACATCTGGAAGCCTGCAGTTAAGAGACTTAAGAACTTCGATAGCATGAAAAAGTCTTGACACAATTCAGTCTCTTCTTCCACCGCTTCCTCCAAGAAAAGGCTGGTGTCATGACACACATAGAAATTTTGCAAATCCAAGATATGAATAAATAAAATCTCGTCAATAAAAATCAAATTTCATTGTGTATATTGAAGAAAATATAGGATGATAATGTGTTTTCTGATCTCAGTATGAAATCTACAGAAAAGAGCAGAACCACCTCTACCCAGGATATTACTCTACTCAAAATATGGCCAACTGTACATGTAATTGTTGCTGCTCGCCTGCCTGCTTAATTGCTTGCTTGCTGTCTCAGCAGTCCTTTCTTCATAGTCCTCTTCTTCTGTGGCAGTCCTCTTCTATGGTAGCAGTCCTCTCTCCTGTGGTCTTCTCTCTCTTATGAGCTACCTGCCAGAGGGTCAGCTGGTCTCTGGTCCTTAGCAGAAACACCTGACTCACAACAGCTGTAACTCATCAAGGTCAATAACTAAAGATGGTTTGGCTAGGGCACACTAAAAGGTTCAAATACATTACAACAGTTCCCCCTTTTTCTTCTTGCACCAGCCAAACCCTTTCTACTATGTTTTCCACCAAAAGGATTGCTACACATACTAGAATCTCAGTCTTAAATCTATACAGCACTAAAATCTTAATCCTAAATCTATACAGTATACATGACTAGAATCTTAAGTCTATACAGAGAATCTTAAATCTATCCAATGGAGCCGCCTCCCGACTCCCCCTGCCACGGTCCCGCCGCAGCAGGCTCCGACCAAGGCGTCTTATCTTCCAGCCTCCAGTCGCTTTTTTTCTCCAGGAGCTTTCTTCGGCCCCTGAACTTTTCCCAGGAGCTTTTTTCGGCCCCTGAACTCTTACAGCATTAGAACTTTAGTCTTACAGTCTTAAATCTATACAATATTTACTATGTAAGTAGTCAAAGCCAAATCTTAAATCTATCCATACAGCACTAGAATCTTAATCTTTCTTACAATCTTAAATCTATACAGTAATTACTAAGTAAGTAGTCAAAACTATTTCCCCATTTTAGAAATCTAAAACAAACAAAAAACAACCCTAAAAAAACCAGTGAGCTCTGGTGTCGGTTCTTTTCCCTGCTACCAGGTCTATCACTGTTATAAAGGCACTCCTCAGTCTAGGTTCCCCGGAGCAAACCTCCCGTCAGTCCCGTTTTTCTTTTGATAGTCTCTTTCTCATTTTCCAGTCCCTGGTCGCTCACCTCTTTGGGTGTACCCGCTGCAGCGTACGTTTTCTGGAGCTTTTTTTTTTTTTTTTTTTTCCCCCAGGAGCTTTCTTCGGCCCCTGAATTCCAATGGAGCCGCCTTCCCACTCCCCCCGCCGCGGTCCCGCCGCAGCAGGCTCCGACCAGAGCCTCCCGTCCTCTCACTCCACAGAACTTACTTCCAAAGGGTTCAGTTTGCTTCATCATTGCAATGTTTATCACGTCGGAACATTGATCACGTCGGGGTCACCATTTGTTGCTAAACAACAAAAAACTTGACTCTTTCTCTGAGCTACAAAGGAGGCTGCTATCTCCTAAAGCTGCTTCAGTCCTGCTTGCCTGCCTGCTTGCCTGCCTGCTCGCTTGCTTGCTAATAACTAAAGATAGTTTGGCTGGGGCACACCAAAAGGTTCAAATACACTACAACATTCAAATGCATTACAACATGTAATACTCTCAGAGAGATAAAGTATATATTTTTCTGCTGATCATTTTTTGAACTGGAATTGCATTGGAATGATTTATTCTGATTTATATATTTTATGCTTCCAGAAAGATACTCGCAAGACACTGCATAAGACACATTCACCTTTCACACATTTTAGGCACCTTAGTTAAGGGCGTATGCCAGTCACCACCACCAACACTTTGTACTATCCCTCCATTCCTCAGGGAATTTCCTCCCTGCCTTATTCATGTTAATCCTTTTGATTTCTTTTACTTCATCTAGTGATTTATCCACTTGATTTTTTAAAAATGTGTCTCCTTTGATGCTGCATTAATCACCATTCTTTTTATTTTTTACTTTTTAAAAAATTTCCCTGTAAGGAAAAATGATACAAAAAGTCCAGCAGTTTATCAGTTTTGGTGGTAGCTGTTATGACCATGGGACTATTGTATGCAGGCCTAGGGAATGACTGAGTGACCTATCCTCCAGAGCACAAGATAAATCTCATCTTGACTTTTCATTATTTAAACTTCATCTATATTTTCAGCATAGGTGTTGTGTGGAACTCCTACTCTGCATGGGCTTTTTAATCCTCCACAGCATTGTGGATACTATTCACTTTAAAAAATAGTTAATCTTTTTTATAGTCTGTGTCCTTATCTTTTCCTTCTTTCTCTTCTCCTATTTTTCATTGAGTCAGTTTTAAAGTATTCCCACATTTGCAATGAAGGACTGCGCTGTTTTTGGTTGGGATAGAATTAATTTTCTTCATAGTAGCTGTTATAGGGCTATGTTTTGGACTTTTGCTGTGTTGGTAATATAGATATGTTTTTGTCATTGCTGAGCAGTGCTCACACAGAGCTGAGGTCTCTCCTGCTTCTTATCCCAACCCACCAGCAAGGAGGCTGAGAGTGCACAAGAAGCTGGGAGGGGACACAGCTGGGACAGCTGATCCCAACTGACCAAAGGGATATTCCCTACCATACGACATCATGCTCTGCATAGGAAGCTGGGTGAAGAAGGAAGGGAAGGGCATTCAGAGTGATGGCATTTGTCCTGCCAAGTAACCATTACATGCAGTGGAGCCCTGCTTTCCTGGAGATGGCTGAGCAATGTGTCTGCCCATGGGAAGCAGTGAATGAATTCTTTGTTTTGTTTTTCTTGAGTTGAGTGCACAGCTTTTGATTTACCTATTCATCTCAACCCATGAGTTTTCTCACTTTTACTTTTCCCATTCTCTCCCCATTCTAGTGTGGGAGGAGTGAGTGATGGTGCTCTGTTGCAGCAGAGGTTAAACCATGACAAGGACTTACTACGAAACAACTACAAAAAAGTATTAAACAATAAGGAATTTTTTTTTTATTATACAACATTAAACTGTAAGAAATTCTTTATCTTCACAGGCAGAAGAGTTAAAACTGGAGTATATTACCACTCATGTCTATGTCAGAGATACTGCTCAACTCTCAGAAGTTTTAATGCCTGCCTGAAATCATAAAACCTTTCTCTAATTCCCAAAAGAAGGAAGAAATAGTGACATTCTCACAGTGTCTTGAAAAGAGTAAAATGAAGCCGTGCATAACCTAAAATGTAGTTCAAATCTGGGAAATTGTAGTGATTTTGAGTTTTCAGTGATTCTTACACATTTTAAGAACTCCAAAAAAATTGCAGGCATTTCTTAGTAAGGAAAATCCATCCTACTGAGAAAGGAAGCACAAAATATTTCTACCTAATGAATGCATATTTATCAGTATAGATATCAGTGAAGATGCATATATATCAGTAAATATTGAATTAACATAATATTTGTAGAGAAAATTTTGAGATACTAAGAACTATATGAGACTAAAGCATTAATTGTGTGTTTGGCAGTAAACAGATTTTCATAATAAGAACTCCAAGCCCTTCTAGCACTCTGTTTGGTGAAAAACAGTATTATCTTAGTATAGTAATAGTGCACTTTTGAATTTATCAACAATGTTGAAAGCAAAGGAGGAGTTCATTGTGTGGCTCATCCTGCTGCTAAACTTTTAAGCTGTCTGTTATAGATTCTGCTGTAAGACTTTATAACTTTGAGGTTAAAAGTAGGCTTTTATTGCAAAAAGCTGTAATTTTTTAAGCAAAATAAGTTAATTTAAAAAGTAAGAAGCACTGCTTTAATCCTAAACCATATGTATACATTTCAGGAAGGCTCAAAAAGAAAGTTACAAGAAATGAGAAAAATCCAAAACCTTTGAGTTTCTTTTCTATTGTCAACCTTTCTTGCTAGACCAAATTTTTGAATGTTTCTTCTAATGAGCATAATTCACAAACATATTGCTTCTGAAGAATTTAATCTGTTGCCTGAATTATTAATCAGACATTGATAGTCTGATAGGGTTACAGGCATGATTAAGGGACATAAATAACTCCAATATAGGGAAAGAATGAGAGATCTGAGACTTTTTAGCTGGTAAAAGAGAAGGACCATGGGAAGTCTCATCAATTTATCTAATTACCTGAAGGAAAGTGCAAAGGCAATAGAGCCAGGCTTTTTTCAGGGGTGCCCAGGGACCAAAGGCAACAGACAGAAAATGAAACACAGGGAGTTTCCTCTGAACATCAAGGTACTTTACTGTAAGGGTGACCAAGCACTGGGAGAGGTTGCCCAGAGATGTTGTGGGGTGACCCTCCTTGGAGATATCCAAAAGCCATCTGGACATGGTCCAGGACACCTGAACATGGTCCAGGGCACCCATCTGTAGGTGGTTCTCTTTAAGCAGGGGGAGTTGGACTAGATGTGCTCCAAAGGTCTCTTACAACTTCAGCCAATCTCTGAGTCTGTAATTCTGTGATTCTATGACTGTGATCCTGTGGTGCTATGAACTGAAGTGGGCTCTATCCATAAATAGAAAGTACTTCTGGAGTCAGATGAGTTTTAAACTTAACATGTAGGACAAAAATAAACATAAAATGTTTGTCTTTTTATTAGTTCCAGAAACTGAGTGAGCAGATGAAGCCATATGATGGTTCCATACCAAATATGTGTGCTCACTATTCCCCACAAGAATCTATTTTGCCCTGAAAGAGACATTCAAGTATGGACAAAGAAACACTCAAATATGGATTAATATGCTCCAGCAAGTTCCTTAGATGCCTGCCTAACTGGGAGACTTGCACACAGACTTCCCTATGGAGAAAAAATTTCTCACATTTTAGAAAAGGTCTGTAGGACTGGAAGGAACTGCCTGTCATCACAGCAAAAGATACCAAAGACCTGCCAGGTGCTATAGAGATCGGAATCTACACCCCATATTTCTTTTTCCTTTTTCTAAGATTATATCATTCATTATAGCAGCAGTAAAATTGGCTCATTTTAACTGTGACTACCTGATTAAAACTTTACTGAAACATTATTATCATCTTCATAAATGTCAGAGATATTGCTTATATCATAGAACTAAACACAGCCTCAACCCCATCCCCCCCTGCCCTCTCAGTCTCTTATGCAACAGCTTTTGCTATAAGAAAGTTAATTTTAATGCCATCTCTGCTGGAACCATCTCCCTGCTGCTATGCTATAGCTTTAATTTAACATCCTCTTTAAATCAGTGGAGTGCTGGGGTATATGAGGGAAATCTGGTAGCACAAATTGTGTTCATCCTGTTCAAGAGATGAGTTCTTTCATCTAAGTTAACCAGGCTTAATTCAACACCTCTCTGATAAAGTCCCCTGCTGTCTGAGTGTGTATAGTGTGCTGGGGGAAGCTTTTCAACTTTACATGGCTGGTATTTCAAAATAGACTTTTTCACCCTCTAGCATCAAAATGCATCAGCAGTGTCTGAGCATTAAAATATAAATGATGAAAAGTGACAGTATTTAAAACATCTGTAGCTCAATCCTGATGTGACCCAAATGGTGCTAGTGACCTACAGTAATCTCAGATGTGTGCTGGTTTTCAAGAGGTTCACAATACATTTTACGCAGTATGAAGCCTTTCAAAGACAGACATAAATTTATCTTTTTTTTAAACCAGCAACTCAAAGGGGCAGAACAGTATTCTTTCTCTTTTTTTTTTTTTTTGTCTGAAATATATTAAAGCAAAAATAGATTTTTGGGAAACCAAACTTCTATTTACAAACTTAAAAGAAGAAGCCAATACAACTAATGCTCCAGTAAATTTCTTAGAATAATTTAGTGGCTATTGAAACACTGGTCTCTGAATAGAATGTTCTAAACAGAGAGATGAATGACTAAATGTGTGTCTGGGGAAATATAGAGGAATATACTGATACAGACCTAGGCTGTAAAATAAGCATAATTTGTCTATAGTACTTCAAGGGACTAGCTTGCTTTCTGAAATGCTAGATCGAGTTATTATCTTTCATATTAATTCAGGAAAAAGATTCCAACAAAATCATATTTGTAATGGATGATACTGAGTTACTAATGAAAAATAGGCAGTCAAGGGCAGAAAAGAGTTCAGCTGCACCATCTTTGACTCTTACTGTTCTAACTAAACAAGTTCATCATGCATAAAGGTGTGTAAGCAGACCTAAGAAAATACTTTTATTCTCAGTATCTAGTTTATCCCTAATTTCAGAGCAATCTCTAACTCGACCAGTTTTCCTCTTATTGACTAATTTATTAATATCATTATTTTGCAATTCATGATGACAAAAATCAACAAATGCAAAAGAAAACCCTGGCTATCTTTCAAGACTAGTGACATTATTTCTCCCCAAGGTTTTGCCGCTGTTACTTGCAATACACTACACTTAAAATAAAGAATTTTTTTTATTATTATTTCGAATCTCACTGTTTTTTTAAGTACTACCCTTAGACGTAGTACTTCAGATAATAGGTAAAAAGTTCTTTTGTTCTTGTAATACAAAGGACTGTATTGCTTTTGTGGTTATACATTTAACTGATGTCTGAATAACTATTTGTTCAAAGGCTTTTTAATTTAGGGTTCTTGAATAGCCTTTTGTAGAGTGTTTCTCCAGACATCTGAAGGGGAAATTCAATAGGCAACTGCTCAGCAGTAGTAACTTGTGACCAGGGAATGATCTAGCATGAAGGGCAAGAAGGCTCAACTGCAGGAGTAAACTAACAGGAGAGAGGAATGCCAGAGACAGAAAGATGGTGTATAAGGGAGTATTTCCCTTGGTGACAAGATAAGGAACATCCACAGCATTGTATTGTAGCAATCCTTATAGCAATGTCCCAATGTCATATTTGGGCAGCAGACCTTGGCTGGGGGATGGACCCAAAGCCAGGCTAAGGTGTCTCTGTGATGCTCACAGGATTTGTGCTGGTGCAAGTGTACACAGAGATTCAGTTTATGGCACATCACTGTGGACTCCTTGAAGAACCACTTACAGTGGTAGGACTGTTAAATGCATTGCTTATTAAGGATTTAAAAGAGAAAATTTAGCACAAGTGTGTATTTAATTACCCTCAAGGATTACCATAAAAATTCTCCAATGTTTCCAATTATCTTCTCATTTTGATGAGATAAAAAAAAACAATGTTTTTTTTTAAAAGTGCTTTCCTAAGGTTTCTGGCTTTGATGTATAAATACATGTCTGAAGTTTTTTTGTTACTTTTTTTTTAAACTTCTTTCCTAGGTGGATAGAAAGATAGGCAAAATGCAACTGTTGCATAACATTAGCTGTTTGACCACTCCCAAACACATGTTGGTTTTAATAATTTGTGTCACCTGAGAAATTAAAAATCCTAGGATTCTGTGCCTGTTCAGGATACTAGGTATAGATCCAAATTCCTTCATATGAGACACTGGAAATATTGATGTCTCAAGACATTTTGTGGTGCATGCGTGTGGGGGAGGAGTCAGATTGGGCCTTGCCCTGGTGAGGAAGTGCCCTGCTCCACATCCCCATCCCTAGAGCCTGTATCCCAGCCTGGGAGTGGCTGCCAATTCCTGTCACACTGGAGGCAATACTCCACACCTGCCCCTGGAGCCCCTAACCCAACTCCTGAGTGGCCGAATGACCAGAAATCCCACCTGGGGGAAGGGCCCAGGAAGGCCAAGGGGTATTTAAAGCTGAACAGAAGGTGAGCACATGTCTTGACCCTACCTACTCTTGAAATTTATTATCAGCTGAACACTGCTGGAACCCAGGAGTTGGCAGCGATATGTGTGCTTTTCTTTATCTTTTGTGTCTTTCTCTCCTTTTTCTGATTTCATGTTCTCGGGATTTTTGAATGACTTAAAATTGAATGGGCTTATAGTTTGCTAAGTTGAATGGGACAAGATAATGCTTTGAGAAGTGTTCTGTGTTGATTGAGTGTTACAGTAACCCTTTTGCCAAAGTTCTCTGTTTTTCTAAAATTGTCAGTAAAGCTCTTCTTGTTTTGACCTCTTGAGAATACCTTGTTGGTATTTCTCCCTGCGGAATACGTGAACAGCCATAAGCCCTTTCAAAAGCCTAGTTGAGCAAGTTTTTTGGGGCCTTACACCTCACCTTGATACAAGGATTCATTTTTAATTGATTTTGAGGAACAATATTGAAGAGAGAGGACCTGCAGCCTAGGAGGAAGGAGCTTATTCATATATCTTCATTGAATGGTCAGTGGTATAGAATAATACACTTCTTGCGGAGTGTTTCATGGGGCAGAATACATTCTATTTTTTCATGTTCACTGCACTCTCACTATAATCTGCAAGAAAAGCTGACATGAATCATCAAGCCAATTTATTGTAAAAATGAGCCAGCAAGAACAAACCACTGCCTCTGGCAGAATGAGTTACTGTCTCTTTGACAGGGCAGACAGTTGCTTTTGAATTCAGCCTACTATCAGTTGTGAAGACACTCTCCAGTGAGCTTCGCAGTCTTGTTCCTGCCTCTGCTTCTCCCCACCCTCTATTTCCCCTTTCTTGCCTCTTTCCTAATTTCCTTTTCCTTCTCTTTTCTTTCTCCTTAGCCTAAAACATGTCCAAAATTAGGTTTCACTTAATGAAACAAGGCACTTAAGATGCCTAAGTTAACAGTCAATAATCTTCTCACCCATTTCAGTTTCTTTCTTCTTCCTATGGCAGAAAAGAATATATGCTTGTCACAGGACTGTGAAAATTACTTGTTCAGGTAAGAGAGAGAAAAGCTCTTAAAAATGAATGTTCCATTTAAACTCTTAATTTTCAGAATACTTAACTTTTTCTGTTTGTTACTATATATTTTAAATAACTTCATCTTGGATTGGTTGCCTTAAAAAAAAAAAGGCAGGGGGAGGAGAGGAAGGTGAATCTTACAGGTGACTTGTATTTAAACATCTCCAAGGAATAGATATATGTTTAAAAAGCAATAATTTGTTACAGAAACTGCACTCATCTAATTAAGTAGATTTTTCATATGTTGTAAAATATGTTTTTACCTCTAAAAATAAAGCAGTTGCCAGCAAATCGAGATGTATACATTTAGATTGTAACATTCAGATTTCAAGAAATCTGACTTCATATAACTGTACTTGCATTTAATTGACCTAGGAAAAAAAAAACCAACCAAAAAACTACTGTGTTTTTGTGGGACCGGACAAGTATATACATCATCCTAAAAGTTGTGCTCATGTAAAGAAATCATACCTGGCCCTGAAATATTCATTTCTCCTCCATCTTTCCTGGTTTAAGTAACTTTATTATTTTTTTTTTTTTCTGGCTGTGGCCAGATGCTTTTCTTAGATGCTTAATTCTGTTCTGGCATTATGTCGAGAACCTAGAGAGTGTATTCACACAACTTATAGGCATAGAATATGTTAGGTGTCTAGATT
This sequence comes from Edolisoma coerulescens, assembly GCA_013397115.1. NCBI lineage: Eukaryota > Metazoa > Chordata > Aves > Passeriformes > Campephagidae > Edolisoma > Edolisoma coerulescens. The sequence continues at coordinate 446,321 of VWZW01005257.1, read as the reverse complement.
TCTTAAAATGTTTTTCAACCCTAGTTAAAACTTCTACAGCCCACAGGTAACTGAATGCTTATACAAATTCTAGAGTCATCAGATACCCACAAGATGTTTTGCACCTATCTACTGCCTTTTTAAACTGTGTTCTTGTAATTCATTATTATATTTTTTCCCCATGGCTGAATTCTTAGAGGTGGGAAGTTGTGTCTTGGGAAAGACCTCCAAATATGAATGTTTTACAGGTCAATATTCAATTCTGTTTGATTCTAAAGGTGAATTCAAATGAAAACTTGTACCATGGAAATTAACTCTGACATAAAAGGAGCAGTCAGGACTAGATGTAAAATGATTACTATAAATCTGACAATAGCAAAAATAATTTAGGTAAGATGCACATGCAACTAAGTTCGCAAAATCAGATGTATGTGAAATGCTACACATTTCACATAGCTACCTAATTTGTAGTTATGCCATGCTTTCTGTTCTCAAGTATCTTGGCTGAATAAAAGCAAAAATCTGAACACAAAACTGGAGCAACCTTACTTAGACTTTAAATCAAGCACTGGGTTTCCAGGGAATTGTGTAGAAACTGTCCAACCTCTAATTCATATTTCTTTCTTTGGCTTCTCTTTTATAGACAGAAAGCCATTAGGGACTTCACTACATGCAGAAGAGGCTGTATTTTAAAAAGGCATAGTTCACCCATGATGCTGATACTTTGAATTTTAGTTCTGTAAGAACTCTCAGATGGCTACACTCTGGTCCCAGGGATTCACATTACTTGAATTTTTCATACTGTTCATCAGTTTTGTCTTACTGCATTTCAGCTTCCTTTGTTGTTGTGCTCTCATTGTATACTATGAAAAGTATCTGCAAAAGGAACTTGGAACTGAACTGAACAGAAGGATGTAGCTAGGTGCCATATGCCTGGGGACAGAGAACTGTTAGTTGTCTGAAACTTCTTCTACAGCTTATTGAAGTGTCTAGACTTCTTGCAATGGGACTAATGGTAAACTGACAAGGGAAATATCTGGTAGTTATCCACAGGGAGATGTTGACGGCCAGTCTGTACACAGCTGGTGTATCTGAGCTGTGTGTAGAAGTTGGAACACTGTGTCCATTGTGTGGACAAAAGGTCCATATATATATACATATGCATATACAGAGCCAACAACTGTTAGTGCATTTGATGTTTTAAAGGTTAAATAGTTAGAACAATGTGATTCAGAAAAACTTCCATAAAAGTTAGGGAGTATTCTAGTATTTAGAATATAGTAATTATCCTTTATCTCTGCTTACTATGTTCACCTTTCAATATTCCTTTGTGTCCTAAGACTCACAGCACCGTCTTCCTTGAGAATGTGTCTGCAGCAATTACAGCAAGCTTCTAGCACCCTGTGGCTCTCACTGCAAGGTAGAAGATGACAGTGGTGGGAATTTTTTGTCCTCTCTGCTGGGGCCCTACTCGAAATTCAGTGAGTGTGTTTGTTTGCCTCCCTGGAGGCTCCTTCTGTTGGCCCCTGCCTGGATGGCAGCACTTTCCAAATCAGTAGCAGAACACACTGAGAAGTGACAGTCATGTGAGCGTAGAGAAGTTCTTCAATTCATAGCAGGAGATACAGTGAAAGTAGTTCAGGTTTTGCTCATTTTTTCCTCATCCATCAATCTGGGTTAATAAATAACTAATTAAACTCAGGTTTGAAGCTGCAGTGCTCTTTGAAGTTCTTCTTATATTCCCTGAACCTTGTATCTATAGGGCATAGATAGCTTCAACATGATGAATGTTTTACAGCCTGTGTCAAAAGTACTCAAAACACGTACATGTCTAATATACAGAAGTTCCCAGAAGGTTAGAAGGAACAGCTCCTAATTTCTGAATATGTCTGGAATTTGTGTGCCTTGAGAGATGTACAGATTCTGCTCAAACTTGAGGAGTTTTTCCTTATCTAGATGAGTGTTACAATCCAATGGGAAAGAAACAGGGAAAGATAACCTTTGGCTTTCCTATCCTGACACGGAGTGGTTTTTTTGGTGTGTTTTGTTTTCTGAAACTGGGTATTTTGAGAGATATAGACAAAAGGTAATAGATGAAGGTTTTTTGTTTGAAGCTACAATTCAGAATACACCTGAATACTGTTTTCAGTGAACAAGTTTCTTGTTTATATGAGATTTCAACAATCAAGGTTTTACCTCCAACCAGTTTTTATTTTTTAGCTAACATATATGTCTCTAGAACTTTATTTAGAGTTATCCATATGTTGATAGCAATTATTTCAGTAACTTCTGTAACACTAAATAAAGTATTTCTATTTCAATTACTACGGTGTTCTTATAGTTAGATGGTTTGAGTATAATGTAATTTGCTTTCTCATTTCAAATGTGAACTGAACATAGGTAGTAGTTTGATTTACTTACACTCTTAATGAAAAGTACTTCATTTGTTTTATTAAAATTATCTTTTTAAAACCTAAAAAAATAATTTGTCCATAGCTTAAAAAAAAACAACCCCCCCAAAACCAGCCCTAAAAACCCCTGAAAAACTATGTGGGGTTTTTTTTCATCAGCATCCATCACTTTGTTCTTTCTCTTACTGGTGGAGACACCTGAATGAGTTTTTGGATCTAGCTTTGAGTATAGTCTGTTGTCTATTTCTCAGACACAATTAATTTTTGTCATCTAGTGCAAGTTCATACACTGAGAAAGAAGAAACAGTAATGAATGAAAACAAAGGCACAAGTCTAATACTGGGCACTTACTGTTCTCCTTAAAGACCTTCTTTTCTCTGTTCCTTCTCTGACTAGATTTCTGTTCTCTCCCCAAATTTGAAAAATATATAGGTAAGTGTCTTTGTGCTATAAGGCCTTTAATAGGTTGCCTCTTTGTTGTGGATGGAGCCACCCACTTCACTTGTAACAGGGAAGTTACAATATGTTTATTAATATAAACCAGCAATTTAACAAAGTTTAATTGTAAATGTGGCAGTGATTTAACAGAATTAGATGGCCAGGCACACTGGATTGTATTTACTGCATAGAGGACAGGGTCAGACAAAACTGTCAGGAACACCTTTCTGTTGAGCCATGAGGTTCAGAAAGGCATCCCTTACACCTTCTCCAAGGGGAGTTTACATGTGTCTGGATCCTACTTAGTCCTAGACTTGTTCAACTCTTTATGTCTTAATCCTTTCAGCTAAGATTTCAAAATTGGAGTGCACTCGTTCCAATTCACTTACCTAGTATGTCAGCAAAAAGAAGTCTCTCATCCTCAAGGAGTAAATTTGAGATATGTCCCTTCTCAAGGGGAGATCCTGATGTGCAGCCCACTTCTGTGCCAGAGGCTCAACAGGCCCTGGGCTGTCCACTATTTATGGAGTTAGATAATTAACTTATGGTCATATTTGTGTGTTGACTACAGATACCAGTTTATTCCATACTTGTCTTGAATCAGCCCTTGACCAGCACTCTGGTTAGGTGAGTTGCCTGGAACAGCCTTTGGCTATTGCATTATCTGTCTCTCACAGATCTACTTGGAGTCCTGTGCAACCGCTATGACCACGTGCACCCAATTACAACTGCTGCTGGTGGTTACTTGAGCAGGATTATGGGAAATAAAGGTCAGGCCAGGGTGGAGGCACACCATCAAGTTCATAACAAAAAACAAAGATATTTATATCTCACTGGATCTTCTTTTCAAGTGAATATTCAATAATTTTTGGCAAGTATAGTACTGAGCACGTCTCGAAAAACCACCTCGGTGTTGCAGTACAATGAAGATGGGTCAAAACGGCACAGAGTATTTCAGTATGAATTTCTTTATTTCTCTAATTAATATCTGACCCACCAGAGACTTCTGCCATAAAATAATACTTTTCCACACTTGTAACTACTCTAGTAAGAACTGAAGAACAGGGCTGAACTAATAACCAACATTTAATAATTTTAGCTAACCAGGGCTTTGTACAGAATATGAATGAATAAAATTGTCAAAGCCATAGGTTACTCACCTTCTCTGTTATTCTGTTAGACATTCACATATTGCTGACGGATAAGGTGTTCTTTCACTTTTTTTTTTTTTTAATGAATGGGTTACAACTCTGAAGAAATAATTTGAAGCTACTTTGTCGGACAAGAATCCAGCAGATTTCAAATAAAATATAGCATTTGCCTTTTATTTTAATGCATTTGTCACTGTCTTTGCCATTCTCTAATGCCTGCTTGAATCCTAAATGTTCCAGTGTATATGTAAATGCACATGTTTCTGCTATTTAGGAAGGACAATAAAGTGTTTCTCAGATCAGAGAATTAATTTATTTAATATGTATGAAAGTTTCACCTAAATTCTGGTCATGAAGATGTTTCATGTGGGGCTTTTTCTGTGATAATTTATCTAATCCATGAGTATTTTTAATAAAAATTAAGAAGATTTATTTTTCCTTTTGTTATGCATTAGCAGGCAAGATACAGCAAAATATATGGCTGAGAGGTTTTTAATTTGTTTTAATCTGAGTACTAGTAATTGAACATTTGAATGACTTTTGAGGCTGCCATCTTAATTTTATTTTCAGTGATTATGGGAACTGAATTCAAAATTTTCAGTATGGTATTTATGTTTCTTACAATTGAATCTGAAGAAAAAGACAACAAAGAATAGAATCCAAAAATGGACACCATTAGTACTTTGACATCAGAGTCTGCTGTTTTGTTGCACTAATATTATGTAGTGTTAAAAGCATCTTATTGAAACTCATTCAATTCAGCCACAGGCTGAGTGACCTTCCACCATGGTGCTCACCCTTCTAATTGTAATTGACGGAACAATTTCCTAGTTTCCATTATGTCACAGAAAACTAGGTATGGGCTATTTGTTACGTGAAACATGATTGGAACACCTTTAATTGTAATTGGCAAGACCACCTTGTTAAAACTTATCCCAGTGAAATGGTTCTGGCAGATACATTTCTTATGATAGTGAGAAGAACTCAATATCATGCATAAGAACATACAAATAAATTAAAAAAAAGATTTCCTAAGATCCCATACATCATAAAGTATCTGGATATTACTGTAGCTTCAGGTCAAAAACTAGGTGGATCCAGATTCATTCAATTAGGAGCATTTTACACTAGCATATGATAACAGAGAGAGAGTCTTTATCTTTTGGATGGAAACTATAAATTCAATTATGTATTCTGATAAATGTAGATAGTTTTTAATGCACTAAAATTAATATTTCGTATGTTTTTCAAGTAATCTTTATATACTTAGTTCAAAACCATGTCAGGATGAATAAACACGTTACTTTCAAAAAAAAAAACCAAACAAACTATAAAGAATTTTCTTTTTGAAAATACAGTTCTCCCCTTCATTAAAATTGTCCAGAATTCTGGTCCCATGACTGTGGTAAATGTTTAAGACCTAATTGTCAGTGGGAAGACTAAATGTCTTCCAGAAGTCAGTCTGGGATTGGTTCTGTTGAGAAGCTTTTCTAGAGTCTCTCTTGGGGTCAGGTATAGGACTGTGTAGAGATAAACTCATCAAGATTCCCACGGTGCCAAACAACTGGCTGCAACTTGTTGCAGTGACTTACAGCCTCCCCCTCTCTGAGGTTCTGTGGACAGTTCGTTTACCCTTAAATTACTCCCCTATTTTTGTCTATTCTTTTTAAACTAATGTTTAAGGACTCCCAACTCCTGCTAGGTGCTACAGGGCTTAGCTTATTTAAATCTAAAAAAAAAAAATCCAATTAGTTTGAGTTTTTAACTTTTTTGGGCATTTCCCTATAGGACACCAGTGTGATTAAACATTGCTAAAAGCAATTTTTTTCCTGGTATATCCTTACAAAAATAATGCAACTTGTGACTTTCCTGATTAAAAAAAGTCTTATGTCTTCATAGCTAAATTATGTTAGCCATTTTGTTTCTATTCCGTTGACCTGCTGTCTCTGCTCCACAGCTTGTAAAAATTCATGTGTTACCTGAATATCACTTCAAATTAAATACAATATTTGCTCTTTGTGTGCTTACTTTCATAGAACAAACAAACAAAACAAAACAAACCCCAAAAAATCAAATATCCAAAAAAAAGGCTCCTTGATCCTGTGATCATTCCTTACCAAACAAATTCCCGTTAAAATTATCACAAGAAAGCACTCCTATCAGGCTGCAAGAGGTGCTTCTTTCCCTCTCTTCTGCACTGGTGAGGCCAGACCCAGAACACCGTGCCCATGTCTGGGCTCCTCAGTACAAAAGGGAAATTAATATATTGAAGAGAGTCTAGAGGAGAGTCACAAAAATGATTAAGAGCAAGGAGTATGAGGAAGGGATGAGAGAATGTGTGTATGTGTGTAATTAGCTGAAGGGAAGGTGCAAAGACGGTGGAGCCATGCTTTCAGTGGTGTACAGTGACAGGACCAGAGGCAGTGGGCACAAGCTGAAGTACAGGAGGCTCCCTCTGAACATCAGGAAACACTTGTTTCCTGTGACTGTGACTCAGAGTGGGAACAGGTTGCCCAGGGAGACTGTGAAGTTTTCTCCTTGGAGACATAGAAAAGCTCTCTGGATATGGTCTCGGGCAGCCTGCTCTAGGTGACCCTGCTTGAGCAGGAAGCTTCTTCCAGCCTCAACTGTTCTGTGATTCTGTGAACGATGTTGAAGGCACATAACATAAATTATATTTGCGACAATAATAATAAGCTGACAGGAATAATACTTTTAGGTTCAATCCCATCCTACTTGAAATTCTAGGCTATAAAAGATCATACATATTCTCAATCTCAGTTTTTAATATTATGATCAAATGACAATATTTTCACATGATCCCCATGCCATTAATGGATAGGATGAATAATGTGCCTGAAATGTATCACATTTACATACTTAGTTACTCCCTTTTCAGTAATACCTACATTTCTTCAGATTTTTTTGGTAAAAATTAGGAAAAAAGTATTAGGGAAAGAAAGACTATGCTTTTTTTTAAAGGAGACTTAATGTGGTTGTGAAGAATGTAATATAAACACATTTTGATAAACAAAGTTCTTTTCTGAGGGTGATGAATCAACATCTTCATAAATACTCTCTATTTTTATATTCTTTATGTTGAGAATATTCAATAGAAGACACCAAGAATTAAATTTACAGATATGGCAATAGCTCACAACTCTTACTAAATTTAATTAGTGATATATTTTAAACGTGTGAATTTCTATGTGAAAATTCTACATGACCAGGAAAAACATCAGAGCTTCTCTGCTTTGAATTTGGCACTGAGATAAGTGGGTATTTAATACCTTTTGCTTGTGGGTATTTAATACCTTTTGCTTCACACTCTCTAAACCTCTTATCTGTACAGATGAAGACTGTAGTACTACTGAGTTTCACAAATATGTTGCTGAGATCAATTCAGCATTCAGATGCTGTGGTCAGAGCACCTTAGCACATTCTCAAAGAAATATTAATTAATTATTTGAAGATTGCTAATTTTATGTTTAATGAATAATTTGGGCCACATCTAAGGAATAATCCTTGGAGACCTCTGAGAAGAAAAAAAGGAAAATGCAAAGAAATTTTCATTCAATTCATGTAGCTTGGGTGTGCATTAAAATGAGTGTGGAGTCATGCAATTAAAAACCAAACGACAATGTAAATGTCAGAGGGCACAAAACTAATTTACTTGAGTTTAATTCTGACATTTCATGGATACTAAATACAGTTCCAGTATTTAGTGCAGAGTATCACAAAATTTTAGGAATTGTAATTGCTAACCATCTGGAAATGCAAAATTTCATAGTCCAAAAATTACGAAGATTTCAAACCCAGCACCACTTAATTATAATGATATTCACAATTTACATTCCCAAACTTTACGAGTGATTTGAGACATTCTAATTTTGTTCTGCCTTGAAGCAGTTTCATTTTAGTCAATAAATTCCGTGAGATTCCCTAATGTAGGGCTCAAATTGAATCTTAATTACCAGGCTGATCTGATAAATGACAAAATTTCAACTTCTCTGAAGTGTCATATAGTATGTGAACTTCTGCTTTGAATTCTGCATGGTAAAAAATCCCTTAAAACTCAATAACAGCTTGACTTTTGAGTCATTTATCCTTTTGCTCTGGCACTACAATCATAAGTTTAGTGGTACATACTTAGTCACTAGGAAAGAATATTAAAATGCTGGTTTACTCAGTTATGGTATCTCTTTGCTTCTCTTCTGCTATTCATTCTCTTTGCAGCTGGAAATGTTAACATGAATATTAATCAACCATTCTATGTGTTTTTCTCCAAAAATAACAAAATACTACATATGTTTTCCAAAGAAGTATACAATCACTGAATTCCTTTACCAGTAGAACAGTACAAAGCAAGTAACAGATTTCAGAGAGCACTACATTTAATACAAAGTAAAATAAATAAGCATACCATACCGTTTAGCTAATTTTTCTATATATTAAGTTTGACCTGTACAAGGCCCTGGTACTTTTTCTTCAATATTTAGGTGTTAATCTCCTTTTTCTTTTTTTTTTCTTTTTTTTTTTTTTTTTGTTTTGTAACCTCATGCCATATTAAAAATATTTTCTTATATCTCGTCAAGGACTTCATCATATCCAGTAGAGTCCACCCTTCCTTTACATTCCTTTTCACTTTTTTCTCTGGTCGTCAGATTTTTTTTTCATTCTAATTTGTGTAACACCGAATTAGTTCAAGATGAGTAATGACTGTTTTATTAAAATTTCAGATAATTATAAGTTTTATTCCCTTAAAATTTTACCTGACACAGGTATCTTGGGGACATCACTAACATCTGAGTAACAGTGCCTTCTGCTCATTCTTTTAAATATTTCTTATTTATGATATGCTGATTAAGCTTTTAGGAATCTTCATCTGCAACTGTAGTTTGTATATTTGAGCTGTATACAGAAAAATTGTTGAAATATAAATATTTAATAGAAGGCAATTGATGAAAGCAACAAAATAAACCAGTCAATTTAGTATTATATAAGAAAGAGTGAAGTGGTAGATCAAATTTGATGATCTTTGTGTTATAGAAGTTTAAAAATATGCTGCTTTTTAACTATGACAAATAGCATTTTGAGTTTATATCTGTTTAATACCTGCTGCTATCATTAGCAATTTCCATAACCTTTAATTAAAAAAAACCAAAAGCAACTCAAAATAAAGCCCTGAAATTTTATTTACTTTGTAACTTCACTATAGTTGTTGTCTAATATAATAAATCTCTTTTTTTTAAATCTGAGTTAGCATTTTGTTCTTACTAATGTCTTCAGCTTCTTGATATTAGGATATGGTATGATTTCCATTACCTAAATCTAGCCCTTAGCATACACCCTTGAAGGTATCCCAGGGAACCACCATTCATTCTGTAAGCTGAGATATTGCCATGCCTTTGCTACAGACTTGTAGCTGTTTTCAGTCCATGTGAGATTATCTGCGTACATATGACCTAAATTAATTTTAACTCTGCCACTTTGGAGAGAGGTGGCCTTTAATATGAACTACTTGGACATTTGATATATGGCTTACGTATTCCAGAACTACCATTTTCAGTTATCCTCTGCTGTTCTCCAGACATCTGAAGTCATCCTAGGCACTTTAAAGCATTTATCTTCAACCTTCTTGTCCAATTAGAGAAATAATTCATCTCCTTGCTCTTACCTAGGTCATGCATGTTGCTCTACAAAGTTTGTCTCTGAACAACATGTATTTCATTCTCTCTGAATCATGGTTGATACACCTACATTGTCAGTGAAGATCACACACAATGAATTCCTGAACCTAATTCCACTGGGCATTAATACCAAAGCCTGAGAATGTTTGTATAACTGCAGAGGCTGCCCAGGTATCCAGTATGGGCAGAACCATGTGAATGAAATATTTATTTAATGACAAAGTCCAGCTTTTAAACAAACATCATTAATAATTTTAAAAAATCTCTCTTTTGCTTTTAAGTTTTCTGATTATATGATATTAGATATATGGGTAATTTTGCTGTGTACTTTGACAAGCACCTTCCTTTATAAACAATAATTTATTTTCCTAATGCAGAACAGAGACTCCATGGCAACAAGATAGTTTGAAGCAGAAAAGGTATAGACAGAAAACACAGATGGTCTGTTTTCAGAAATTCTCAACATTAATGGGAAAAAGCACAGCATGTGTAAAGCAGGGTGTAAAGAATTTTACTTTGTTTAAAACAGCATATAAACATGAAAGAAGTCCTTCAAATGTCAGTGGGTCAACTCACATTTAACAAAATACAAAGTCTCACAATTTAACTATAAAGCTTTTATTACTGTTTTATTAGGAAAACACAAAATATTTCTACCTGAATGTAAAACACTAGCTGAAATGACAGGATTGAAATCCCAGTCTCACTGGAATCAGAGATGCCTCTATTCACTGCTATTCTCTAAGATGAAGATGAACATGACTTGCTGTTCTCTAAATACTCCTGAAGTCGCAGCTGTTCAGCCATCTCCAGGAGAGCAGGGCCCCATCACATGTAATGGTGACTTGGGAAACCAAACGCTGTCACTCCAAAGGTCCCACCCATTTCTTCCTTTTTCCCCCCAGCTTTATACACTGAGCACATGGTCTGGAATATCCCTTTGATTAGTTTGGGTCCCCTGTCCTGGCTGTGTTTCCCCCCCAGCCTCCCACACAACCTTGACTTCCTTGCCAGAGTGGCAGTGTGGAAAGCAGAAAAGGCCTTGGCTTTATGTAAGCCCTGCTCAGCAATAACAAAAACATCTCTGTATTGTTAACCCCATGCTCAGAACAAACCAAAACCACAGCCCATTCTAGCCACTGGGAACAAAATTAACTCTACCCCAGCTCAAACCAGCACAGCTTGTCATTAACTCAATCTTAACCAGCCAAATTTTCCTCTTATGGGGGAGATACCTCACAGAAAAGTTATGCAGTCTGACTTTTGTAGAGGTTATCAGTGTCTCAAAAATCAGATTTAGTGTAAAATTCATCAGTCTATATTTTTTACCAGGCATCGTCAATTATGAAAGAGAAGTATGTGCCAAAATTTGAAACAGCATTTTTCTTTCTAAGTTTTATGGGAAATAATAAGAGTGAACAATTTCTAGGAAAGTAAGAGGAAAAAATATACATTTATTATATATACAAATATATATTTATTTATACATACACACATAGATATCTCACTGTATAGATATGCATGTTGCTAGATTTTTTTTCAGAATTGAAAATAATTAGTAGAACCTTTAATAATTATTGATTGTAAAATTAAATTTTATCCTCATTGTGAAGGGTTGACACAAGCCAACAGCCAAGCAGCCGCACAGCTGCTTGCTCACTGCATCCTGCAGGACATGTGAGAAAATTTTTGAGTAGATGCAAAGAGTTAATGGATGAAGGAAAGTAAAAAAAAGACGAAGAAGGATAGACAGGCAATTCCTCAGATTGATGCCCAGCCAGCCTCTGAAAAATGGCCACCTTGGGGGACTACACCCTGCTCCCCACTTCTTCTTTCTCTGCTTTAGGTTTTATTGCTGAGCATGACATCATATGTCATGGAACATCCCTTTGGACAATTCAGGTTGCAGTCCCAGCTCTGTACCCACCTAACTTGCCCATCCCCAGCCTTGTCTCTGAGAAAAAGATAAAATCTTGAGCAAGAATAATGCAACAATAGCCAAAACATTAGTTTGTCATCAACTTTCAATGTTATAGACACATGACCAAAACCAGAGAACTATACATGCTGTCATGAAGCTAACTCCATCCCAGCCAGAGAAATTACTTCTCTTTGAAAGCAAAAGTAAATGGGCCAAAGAATGCTATTATAGTTAGAGGGTTAATTTAGTTTTTATGTTTTCAGTAATCTTGTTTCTAACACCTCCTTATCTTCAGTAAGAAGGGTTGTTGGCAGTTTTTTTAGTGATGATATTTGTGATAAAGAGCATGCAGCCTATATTTTTTATCCAAATGCCATTTCTTAGATAACTGCTGGAAGCATGGTCACACCTTCATTCATTTATTTCTTCAAATTATTTCTCTACAACATATTCTTATAATTAAACTTGTGTTCTTAGAAGTAATAAAATAGTTCCAAAATCCACTCCAGAACCACAACTGGGTATTTCACTTCCATACTCTGACTTAAATGTGTCACATAGTATATATCACTCTCAAGATACTTGATTGAATCCAACACTTATTCATTTTAAATGTTATTTCAAATGTTTTTATTTTTATACACGGAAGAACTGCAAACTAAAGATCATTACTGTGGAAAACTTTTACTATTGCATATGAAATATGCAAAAATAGCTGAAGTGCTATTCAGATGAAGAGATGAATTGATAATTTCTAGCTTTTCTATAATACAAAAAGCAAAACTAATAGAGGTTTAATATTGCTTTATATATATGAATGAAAGAAAAATTACATTTAGAAAACATAAAACTTCTACAAATTAAATATGGGCTGACTTCTATGATAAATAATTTTATCAACCCCCTGCCCAGAAAAAACAACATGAGAAAAAAAATCAAGCCTGAAACATTTAAAATTGGATAGGTATCAGATTTTCAGGAAAAACTTGAGTAGTCAGCCCTCAGATCAGAGCAGATCAGAGCAGGTTTCTCAGATTTTTGTGCACCTGGGTCTCGACAACTTTCGAGAATGGAGGCTGCAAGGCATCTTTCACTGCTTGATTATACCCATAGAGAATAGATTTTGGTTGAACTGACTCTCATAAACTTTCCCCTTACCTGCCTTTCTCTCTCTTTTTGTCTCAGATAAATACATAAAATGACCATTAAATCTCTAGATAATGAAATTTTCAGCAACAAAATTAGTTTCTCACGGAGTACTACTGCTTCTATACCCCTCCAGGATCTTGTTTCTTCAAAGAGAAAATGAAGCACAGCACAATTCATAAGAAAATGGGACTTTCATAGAAAATGCAATGAGATTATAGGAACTAAGAATGAATGTAGCTGTTATCAGTGAGGATTAATAAGATTTTGGGGAGTGACTTTAGCTCCATATTAACATAATTTTCAATTTAGAGGTGTGAAGTAATGGATGTCAATATGAGACTTACCTAAGGTGCAATTGCACTAGATAGTTATGTATTCAGTTAATGAAGCAGTTGCCTGAAGACGTACATGTAGTGCCAATTTTTTCTGATATGGGATATTCTGCCTGGTCTCTCCGTCAGTACAGAAGAGGAATTTGCACAGCTCTTCAGTTGACAGATGACACGGTGACTGTAATTACTAGCAAGTCACAAAATGTTATGAGGAAATGATAAAGTAGATTATGGGTCACTATTTAAAACTCTGACTATCAGATTGGGTTTTTCCGAAGATAGTACTCAGCTAAACTGATCAACAAATTTAAATCTAAACATGTGAAACAGTTATTTGTTCCACTTATTTTTTTTTTTTAATTCTAATCTTAAAAGCATCACTTTTTTTATAGATTTTATGTACTCTGGATAGAGTAGACAGAGCCATACTTATTCATTGTTGCTGTCAGGAGCTTCTGATTCTTATGTCCACCTATATAAGCCTCACTTCACCCTCATACAGGCCTTACATGCCAGGATAAGCCTCACCTGAAAATAACTTTTGCCCAGAAGCCCTGGAGCTTCTTTTAAAGTCAGGGACTATACCTCTGTTGGTAATACTACTATTCATACCTGTGATGTGAAAAGACTTGGCTCTGGCTCATTTCATGGAGCAATCCTGCTCTTGCTGTTCCCTGTCAGTTAAGCAGAACCTCCCAACAGAGGACAATTATGTGAAAGCATTTTAAAATACTCAAAAAGAGAGAAAAAAAGGAGAGCTTATCAAATGTAAAAAAATGAACTTTTCATAAAAGATCTTGAGACCAAAAGTAGCAGACATTGCATGGGAGTTAGCTTTCATGGGCTTAAAGAATTTGTTTCACTCATCCACACATAAGCATCCAATGACAGCTCAAATAACCCCGGACATCTAGAGCACCAGTGTAGGTATGAAAGACATGACACAGGATCTATGATACTCTTACCTTCCAGAAGCAACAGCTGAACATAAAAAGTGCATCCTAGGACACATCACGAACCTATGTATGGATAACTGTATAGACTCTTGGTGCACACCGTGTGACTACAGGGGAGTTGGCTGTGTCAGCTCCCACAGAGATGAGCTAATCAATACACTCAATTGACTCTCCTCACCCTAAAATAAACAGCTATTTTAAAACAAATGTGTGGCTCTCCATTGACTTTACTGACTATGAGATCAATTCATTTGTCAAACAGGGGTTTGTAGTGTAATTTGAAACTCTCTTATCTGAGAAAATCGGCATGAGGCTTTCAGTATTGACAGCATTTACGGAGACCCATGCCCTTCTCAATCAGCAGCTGAAGGAGATGTGGGTAGGTATAGGAAATTAAATGGAACTGTATTCCTATACTTACAGAACTGAGTTGTCCTAGATCTTGATGCCTTACAGTGGGATACACTGTAAACACCATCTTAATTACCAACCTGACATCCAATTTCCAGTCTACAGAAGTGTAGACATCCCATAGGTGAATTGAGAACTGGCTGAATGGCAAGTCCCAGGACATCATAATCAGTGTCACAGTGTTGGAGGCTTGTCACTAGTGGTGTCCAGTATCATTTAACTTATCCATAAATGACTTGAATGAAGGGACAGATGTCTCCTCAGCAAGTTCTCTGATGACGCAAACCTGTGAGGAGTAGCTGGTACCCCAGAGGGCTGTGCAGCCCTTCAGAGGGACCTCAACAGACAGCAGAGATGAGCAGAAAAGAACTGAAATTCAACAAAGGCAAATGCAAGGCCCTGCACCTGGGGAAGTATAACCCCCTTCACCAGCACAGGCTGGGGGCTGACCAGCTGGACAGCAGCTCTGTGGAGAAGGACCTAGGGGTGCTAGTGGACAACAAGCTGTCCAGGAGCCAGCAGTGCCTTTGTGGCCAAGAAGACCAATGGTGTCCTGGGGTACTTTAGGAAGAACTTTGCCAGCTGGTCAAGAGAGGTCCTGCCACTCTACTCAGCCCTAGTGAGGCCACATCTGGAGTTCTGTGTCGAGTTCTGGGTTCCTAAGTACAAGGGAGACATGGAGCTTCTAGAGTGGGTCCAGTGGAGGGCAACAAAGGTGATTAAGGGACCGAAGCATCTCTTATCAGCATCTTATCTTGAGCATAGGTGGACGGAGCTGGGCCTATTCAGCCTCAAGAAGACATGATTGTGAAAGGACCTCAGCAATGTCTATAAAAGTATCTGAAGGGAGGGTGTCAAGGGGAAGCATCGGGGATCTTCTCAGTGGTGCCAAGCCACAGGACAAGAGGCAAAGGGCAGAAACTGGTGCACAGGAACCTCCATCTGAACATTAGGAAGAACTTTACTGTGTGAGTGACCACCCACTGGAACAGGTTGCCCAGAGAGGCTGGGGAGTCTCCCTCATAGGAGATATTCAAGAACCATCTGGACACAGTTCTATGTCATGTGCTCTAGGATGAACAGGGAGGTTGGCTCAGATGACCTAGTGTGGTCCCTTCCAACCTTACCATTCGGTGATTCTGTGATTTGCTCTGTTTTAATTAAAAATATGATGAAGTTTCTCACATCAGCTCTTCTTATAGTATTTGAAATATCCTGGGGTACCTTACCTGGAATCCAATCATCAGTCCAGAAAACTGATAATCTCTCTGAGGTCCAGTGTAATAGTTTACAGCCCCATGCAGATGACGTAAATTCTTATGGCAGGAGGGAGGAGGCAGGAGGCTTTTGATCACCTGAATCTACTTCGTATCTTCATCTGCTGCAAGAGGAGTTTAGAGATAGTTTATTTGCATATGCAAAGATTGTTGATACTTAAATTTATGTTTCTAAGTTTTAATCCCATCCTTGCAGTTTTATTTATTATATATAATATAATATATATAATGCATATATATTATATATATTTATCATATATATTATAAATT